>CALNHX010000817.1:139463-281831 GCA_940337035.1 Agriotes lineatus
CTCAAAATCAACTTCAGTAATTAGCAGCAATGAAAGCTTACTGGAAATATTAAAAAAATCGTTTTATAATGTAATGCTTTTGATATGTTAAGTACTTAAATCATGTGAACTAGACACTAGATTTTTAGAATATAGGAAAATGTCCTGTGCTTGGGTTGCTATTACTGGCATCTAGTTATAAATTTAGTTCCACTATGAAATTTCATACAGTAATCAAAGCATTAAATAATTGTAGGTTATGTCACAGATTTGTAGAAGTATCAACATGATTTGGTTGAAATTTGTGTCATATTATTTTTATAGTATTGCAATTAGAACTAAGTAAGTGCCAGGTATATAGGTATCTTATATCAAACTACACGCACACAACTTCCTTTTAGAGTGATTTTATAATTATCCAAAAATTTGATTTTGAATTTTTAAGCATTTGTCAAAAATTTAAAAAAATTAGAAATTCTACAAAAACTGTACAAAATAGAGCGTTAGTTCAAGAAACCAATCTTCTCTAAAATTTCAAGCTGAATTCAAAAATGTAATAATATACCGGTGTTCTATTTAAAATAGGAGTTAATAAAAAAAATAGAAAAAAACACAAAAGAAACCCATTTTAGAGGCATTCAACTGGAAAAAAGTGTAACAAAAATGTAAAGTTTGAAAAAATTCATGAGAGACGTTATGAGAAATCAAAAAAACTAAAAAATTACAAGAGTAAACACCATACTTCCGGTTATGCGATTTTCTTCACAAGCTAGCTGTTGCATTTAGATAGTACACAAAACTTATACTTAGATGAAGTTTCAACGCCATACCTCTTTTCATTTTAGAGATATTCTGTTCAGACACACACACAGACAGACCAATGAGCAAAAACATGGTTTTTGGGTTCAGGGGACTCTAAAACGTGAAGATCTGTTGAAAACTCAATTTCTATTTTTTTGGGCGAAACCAGTACTTCCTTTATCGCAAAAGGAAGTAATAAAGTTGCTCCTCTCTCTATGTATTATTATGGCAGTGTTATAGTTTGTGTTATTGTAATTATTATACTAAAGTATATTTAATGTTACTCAAACACTTTTGAATGGGACACAGCAAAACAGCAAAATTATGAAACGAGCAAGTACTATTTCAAAAATACCATCAAGTCTATCATCCGTAATTTTGATTATCTAAGATTAATCTTGCATATAATAATTCTTAACTGATTTATTACTAGTGGTAAGAGATAATTAATATTATCAGAAGAAGTTATTGTGACAGCTGTAACGTTGAGCTAAATGAGCATTTCTTATACGTTGAAGTTTTTGAAGGAACTACATGCGCGTTGTTCGTGCTGTGTGTGGTCTATTTTATTGCATTCCAGAGCATTTTAAAGTTCAAGTGGTTTAAGTGTAGTAACAAACAAGAATTTTATTCAGATCGCTGCCAGTGCAATTATATCTTGTAAAAATTAAAAAGAAGAAAGGTATTTGTTCGACGACTAACATCGAAAGTAGATTTTTCTCAGTGTCATTTGACAACAGAAAGTTGACATTTGCCACTGAGCGAGCGTTTTCATCACTTTGCTGCTTGCCCAGCGTTTGGGGTTCCCGCGTGAGCAAAATAGTTAGCCACATCAGGATGTTCCCTTGACAAAGCTCGTCATTTGAATAATCGTATCACTTGTCACAGACTACGTGAGTAATTTTAAATGTATTGTCACTTATTATTTTTAATAAAATGAAATACTAATATAACTAGGTATTTAAAAGCTTTCTAAGTGATTTTTCTCGTATATCTGTAAAGAGTAACTACACAGTACCCTTAAATTTACAAGTTTCCCTTCAATTGTAGGAAATTATGTTACTAAGTAAACACCTAAGTAAAGCTCTATGATTCATAGTAATATAAGTAAGTCACTCTACCCATGATATTTCCACGTTCACTTTTATTTGACAAAAAAAATGCTTGAGTTCTCCGCCCTAAAACTGATAAGGTCTTACATGCTCTTACTATATCTAATTTCATTATTTGAACTCTTACCTTATTTGCACTTCATACCTAATCTTCTTCACGCTTGACAAAAATTTATCCTACAGTTACATCTTGCATCTGCAATCCATATATTTTTGAGGTATGAATTATTGTGATTTAGTTTTAGGGTTTTATGTATAAAACCAGAATATGTAATGACTTAATCACAAATTTTATAAAGTAAAATGTATCTTTATATGAAAAAACCACTTTAGATTACATACTATATTCATTATACACTTATATCTTCATGACATTAGTAAAGTTTATTGTGACAGTATTTAATAGTTGTTTACATAACAAATACTGAAAGTGAGATTTTACAGGACGAGTAGGCAATTTCCAGTTTTTGAGTCCTGTAAAGACACCTTCAATACGAGCTGCATACAACATTTTTTGTTAAATTGTGAGAAGAGCTGACACAATAATAAGGTAACTTCACCTTCAGCAGTGGTGCTCAGTGTCACAGACCGGGTGTTTCTAATTTTGCCAATAACTCTGAAATTTGTCGGAACGTAGAGTTGCACGGTTCACTAGCTTGAGACACGTGCTAGAAATCCTCTGTGTATCTAGTTATTGCTATTATAATACTGATACCAAATCAGTAGGTTATGTTGTAAATCATTTTCTTTGATAATCAACAGTACTACATCGTCAGCAAGAGATAAATGGTTTATTATTATTCTTTCCATCTTGTAGAATCCCCATGTGGCGTTTTTATCTTACCTTTACATTTTTTTATTATTTCATCCATCACTACTGTAAATAGATATGGGCTCAGAGTTCCACCTTGTCTTAACCCAGAGTATGTTTCGAATTTCTGTGTGTGTATTGTTATTAGTTCTTACATAATTAATAGTTGTATTGTAGGTATTATGGTGGACAATAAATTTAAGCCAGCCTGTCATTCGCTTGACATCTACTACTACTACTACTACTACTTATGTTCAACTAACCTCAATTTCATTTTTTTCGGCCTACATTTATTGTCAACCATGGTACATGTTTCTTGTATATATTTTAATGTTTTTATTTACGTTTCGATTACTCATGATCTTCCATATGCCATTCCTTATTACTGAATCGAACGCCTTAGATAGATCAATGAAAGGTGAAAGGTAGTGTATACATTCTAAATAAATTTAAAAAAAAACAAAGGAAAGTAATGCACATCAGAACTGTCATAGTCTTCAGAACTGTGAGCCACTCGGAAGAAGAAGTGTACTAGTTATTTTTTTAAAACAAATTGTTGATGGTTGGCCATGCTTGTTTAATTAGAAAGCAATAAAACACTCTTGAGTGCTTCAATTTGCATGCCAATTCAACAGTATTCGTATTCAGGACAGATTGTTTTTCTAATTCGGTATCGAAAAGTCTTACCACATGCAGTAGCACAAATATAAGAGCCATAATTTTTTCTGATCTAATAGTGTTTACATTGATTACCATAACAACTAATAGCTATTCGATTTTAGAAATTTCCAGGAAGTCCTAGAGTAGTGTAAGCACTAAATAGGTATTTACTATACAAGTGAGATAAGTATATATCATTAATATAGGTGTATGTAAGCACACAAGTATACTAATGAAGCATTATCACACATATTGTACACGATTTTCATCTACTACTGTCCAAAATTGAGAAAAGTGCATTAAGAGAAATGTCAGATCTGCCATTTTGTGTGGTTTAATGGAAGTTCAATACACTACTAGTAATCTAATTAGCTTCATTACCTAAAGGAAATAATGTCAAATGAATAACGTAATAAGTTCTTATCAAGTCAGTTGCAGATAGATGTATTTTATGACATGGCCATTTTGTTTTTTTTTTAACTTTATTTCTTTTTGCAATCTGTTTACAACAATAACCAAAACATATGTGTAATAGTGAAGAATGGACATGAGACAATGACATGGTTGAAATCCAATGATTTACAACTTACAGTCTTTTACATACCTAGTACCTACGTTATATTAGTGGTTTACAAATCTATGCGGAAGGTCTAACGGTTTGTGTCCTTTTAGTTTAGGTATGGTTTCGCTGTTATCAAGTAGGTTAAGAGCTAAGGAATTAGGTACTTATCACTGAGCTTAACTATCACTTCTTTTACGGTGTCAACTTTTAAGTCGCTCAAAATGTCTTTATTTCTCGCAAATTATGGAGCATCACACATCGCACGCAGCACTTTAGATTGAAATCTCTCAAGGATTTGGATGTTACAGTCAGCTGTTGTGCCCCATAGCTGGATCCCATACGTCCATATGGGTTTGAAGATCATATTGTAAACTATTAGGAGCTTACTTGTTAGGGATAATTTAGATTTCTTGCCTAGTAACCAGTAGTGCTTACTAAACAATACGCCGAGCTGTTTTCTTTTTTTCCATATGTGTGGCTTCCATGTTAGGCATTTATCGAGATGTAAGCCAAGATATTTAACTTCATTAACTTGAGTTAATGTGCTGTTATTTCTGAGGACTCTTGGTGTATTGCCTCTGCACTTGGTGAAAGTGATATAAAAAGATTTCACTTCGTTGAGTTGGATTCTTCATCGTTTGGACCAGTGTATTATTTGGTCTAAACTCTGTTGAAAGAGATGAGCGGCTTGTGTTGCTTTTTTGAGTTTTGCCATGATGATCTTGTCATCGGCGAGGGTGCCACTGATGCAGTGCGGACTTGTTAGTATGTCTGATGTATACACGAGGTAAAGAATCGGGCCAAGGACGCTGTCCTGGGGCACCCCTGAGTTGATTGTATGGAGAGCTGTTCGATATTGGTTAACTTATACATGGAAATAGCGTTCCTCAAAGTAAGATTTTAGGATGACATAGAATGAATGAAGAAGTATTTTTTTCAGTTTATGCAGGAGGCCTGCATGCCACACCTTGTCGAAAGCCTGACTTTCATCAAGAAGAGCAGCTTTACAGTATTGTTTTACTTCAAAGGCTTGATTTATGTAATCGACAATACGGTGAACTTGCTATACGGTGGAGTGATCCTTCCTGAAACCAAAGTGATGGTCAGGAACCATATTATTGTCTTCTAGGATGGATGTTAGTCTTCTGGTTAAGAGTTTTTCTAAAACATTGCCTACTGCTGACAGTAAACTAATGGATCTGTAGGAGGTGATTTCATTTGTATGTTTTCCTGGTTTGAGGATCTGTATTACCTGCGCTACTTTCCACTGCACTGCGAAATAACCCAACCTCAAGACTGCATTGAATAACATGTTAGCATCACTAAGCCCTTGCGTGTTAATTCTTTGATAAATGTTCCGATAATCATGTCGATGCGTGGAGCTTTCTTAGTGTTTAAGTTGTATCTGACCATGGATTTGACTTCTGTAACTGTGAAGCTATCCAAGGGTAATGCCAGTTGATATGGTGTTTGTACAGAGTTTTGAATTTCTTCTCTTTCTTCGGTGGGGATTTGTGATGGAATTGGTTGGAAAACACTCTTGAGGTGTTGGGCGAAGAGGTCTGCTTTTTCTGAATCTGGACCAACCCATGATCTATTTGGCTTTTTCAGGTGAGGAATTGGCTGTCTTTGGTCTTTTATTCTTTTGGTTTCCGTCCAGAGGGAGTAGTTTGTGTCAGATGTTGCAGTCATGTTTGTGAGATGTTCTTGGGAGTGTTCATTTTTCAAATCTTTGATAAGTTGTTTTAGCTCTCTTGTTGATTGATTGTAGCGTCTCTTGTCAGATGGGTATGTCGTATTCTGCCAGATACGTCTTAACCGTCTCTTTTCAGCGGTTTTCTTTTTTGCTACAATAGAACACCCTTCTTTTACTGATAATTGACGGTGTTGCTTTCGCTGCGGCGTCTTGAATTATTTGTGTAAAGTTTTGTATAGCCAATTCTAGGTCATTATTAGTTTGGAGCGAAATTTTCAGGTCTAGACGATTTTGGATGATGCCTTTGTAGTGACTCTAGTCCGTTTTTTATTGTACAATTTTGGGTATTTTTCTCTATCAATGATCGTGCTGCTCACAATAGCTATAATTGGCGTATGATCGCAGGCGAGGTCAAGGCATGGTGTAATTTTAAAGTAGTTTGAAGCTATACCGTCTGTTATAAAGAAGTCCAGCAAGTCAGGTATTTTACTTGGGTTGGTAGGCCAAAAGGTGGATTCCAGTTGGAGTTCTTGGATGACTTGATGTCGCACCCTTCCTCTGCCAGATGGAGAGATTCGAGAGCCCCATGAAGAATTTTTAGCATTATAGTCGCCCCCTGCTAAAAATATACTACCTAGCGTTTTGAAATATTAAATGAAACCTTGCTTATTTGTGGTGTAGTTTGGAAGGAAATAGGTAGCTGATACAACTAGTGGACCGTTCCAAACTTCTATCTCAATGGATATTGCTTGAAGAAATTTCTCTTGAAAGGAAGGTAACATGTGGTGTTTAATATGATGTTTGATTAAAATGGCAGTGTCCCCTCTACCATGCTTGTCTACTTCAGGGTGATTTGTGAAGTAAAGTTAATAATTGTATATTTTAAAATGAGTTCTGCTATTAAAATGTGTTTCTGAAATAAGAAGGATGTCTATTTCATTGTGTGCGAGGAAGATTTCTATCTCATGTTTATGATTAGAGAGACCATTGGCGTTCCACTCTGCTATTTTATAGATTGAAGCCTTTATTATTTTTGTAACTCTTCCCTGAGGAGTCTAATTTGTGTGGTAAGATCATTAATAGCCTGTTGTTGTGCTTGGATTGTTTGTTGAAGTGTGATTAGTATCGATGTGAGGTCATAGGCTTGTGGGCTGGTGTCACTTGGAATTTGTGGAGTTGGTTGAGGTTGCATTTGAGATGACAGTTGAGATAGATATTGTTGTCTTTGGCACGATGGCGGGGCTGTTGTAAAACCTGCTGATGCTGCCACTGATGTTTTTGGTTGTAATGTTGTTGTTTCTGATTCTGTTGTTGTTGCGGCTGCTGTCTCTGTTGCTGTTGGCTTTGGAAACGTAAGGCATAACTTAGAGATGGGCGCGTGAGTGAATTTTCGCTCACGTCACGCACGTTTCACGCTTGCTTTAAACAGTCACGTTCACGCACGTTCACGCTCACGTTCACTCACGTTCACGGCGTGACACGCCACTCACGATGTGACACGCAGCTTTTATTTTAAAATTTAAATTCAGATAGAACAGAATGTTCAAATTTAAAACCAATGAAAAAATCCTAAAGAGAACTAAAAATATGTTTTGCACCTGACATAATTTACGTGATATGTTGCAATCAGAATAGTTGACATAAAAAGAAAAAAATGAAAATTGACTACAATAATTTCGACAAGGGATAAATACTGATTCCTCGCAAATATATTTCTTGCAGCTGTCTTCAAAGACATTACTTTTAATACTAAAAGCTGTCATTAAAATTTACGTTTCCCTTATTGGTATGAGTACAGAAGGTATATGTTGCTAGGCAACAGTTTTAATTCGTAGGTTTGAAAGTAGTTTTACGTACAAGGATACACCTTTTCAGCGTTAAGGCGAGTATACAAGAAACACATTACTTTTATTAGAATAATAAGTTCATCTACACAAGTACACAATAAATTGGTTTAAAAATATCATCTACACATCTACACAATACATTTTTGGTTTAATAATAAAGCGTAATTAACATTTTCAGCGTTAGCCGAGTATAAAAAACAAACCATTACTTTTATTAGAATACTAAGTTCATCTACACATCTACATATTAAAATGTTCATTTAACAACAATATGTAATCAACATTTTCAGCGTTACGTCGAATTCTGCGCTCTTCTAAAATTCGTCGAAAATACTCTTTCGCTTGTAACGAAACTTGCCGGTATGTTTAAAATTTCTCAAGTTTTTTTAACAGTGGCGTATTTACACTGTTTTTCCAAAATCCTAAAATGTCATCTACATTTCCGAATTTTAATTTAACATACTAATTTAGTTTTGTTTCGACATCATCCTAATTACATGTGTCATCGTCAGAGCTATCTCTAAGTGTAGAAAGATAAGAATCTGATGCTGATGTACCAGTTTTGAGTCGTTTGCTATGTATTTCATCATTATCATCTATAGTTTTATTTGCATTATAATCTTCTCTTTTATGTGAAGGTATGAACTTTAAGGATTTATAATTAGGGTCCAAAAATAAAGCCACATAATGTAACTTGTTTGCCACAATTAGTGATTTAATGAATTTAAAAGTTGCTGCACCCTGCAGTTTTTTATTCGTTATTAAATATTTAACGTGAAATTAACGTGAAACGTGAATCACGCCTTCGAAATTTTCACTCACGTTCACGTCACGATTTTCAAATATTAGTCACGTTCACGACGTGACACGCCGTGACACGACGTGACACGACTGTTTTCACGTCACGCGCCCATCCCTAGCATAACTTGAGTTTGCTAGGTTTGGGTATCTCCGATTTAGAATTTCTAGGTATACCTTGCACCCTTTGTAGTTAACGGGGTGTTAGCCTTATCACAGCAGGCATTTACACGGTTTGCCATCTTCGCGCTTTCTTGGAAAAGTACGGTAATCGTGCAACTCTATTGCGTGTATGACCATAGCATTGGCAATTTTTGCATTGTGGTATCTGGGATTTTCTTTATTGGTTCTTCAAAGGTAACTATTGCGTTTCCGATGTTGGAGATTTTAAAGATCTCGTTATTATTTTCTTTGCGCTTGATGTCAATAAACAATAGGTTGTTCTTTTGTTTATTTTCTCGGTTAATAACGTTCATAATATTCAGTACTTAGTGGTTTCTTCCAGCCAGTTCAGTCTTTATGAGTTGTATATCTGTTGAGTTGTGTAAGTTTTTAAAACAACGCGGAATTTCTTTTTTTCTTCCAGGCTGTAAGTGTGCCTGGCAACATTGTTGGCATCTAAAACATCTCCGATGGTTTTGTAGTCAACATGGTTATTTATTTGTAGCTTCAGTTTGTTGCTTTGTAGAAGTTGGTATCGGTAGTTCTTTTTGAAGATATATTTTTCAATTAGTGTAGTCAGGAGATTGACAGCTTTAATGTAGGGTAATATGAATCCCGGGATGATCAACGTTAGTTTTATTTGTGCCGGTATTAGGGTTTGCTAAGGGTTCGAATCTATTGGATGTTGAGATCTGCAGGTTTGTTTGTTTTACGTTTGTGGCTGCAGCAGTATCGCTGTTTGCTTTCTTTTTTTGTGACTTCTGTCTTGAAAATCATTTAATTTTATTATTTGAGATACGTCGCTTGTAGTTGACATGTTGAAGTCATTTGAGATATTGTCGGCGACACATTTTAACGTTAGGTGCGTTTCTGTTTGGGCTAATGGTTTCCTTTGCCACATATTGTGCGTCGAGTTGTGCATTTGGGTTTGCGAAAGTGGCAGAGTTGCAAAATTTATTGCAGTTGGATAATAACTGGCTTGAGGTAGGTTCTGAAAATGCATTTGGGTAGACATCGTATTATTTTGAATTGTCATAGGTGACACAAACATTGGTGTTTATGGAGTAATTTGTTGGTTGTAGTTTTGTGGACGACGAAGTCCAAAGACTGAATATTCTACCAACCTACCAATTCGGTTTCAGAGAAGGCCACTCCACCTGCCATCAATTACACGAGTCACGGAGACGATCGAAAGGGGTTATGAATCCAAACAATACACAGTAACCCTGTTCATCGACATAGATCAAGCCTTCGATCGCGTGTGGACCAACGGCCTGAAATACAAAATCTTACTACTTCAAATATCCATCTACATCAAATCCATAATTTTCTCCTTTCTTCAAAATCGCACTTTGCAGTCAAAACACATACATCATTATCCTCCACCAAAAACATACATGCAGGTGTCCCACAGGGCAGCATCCTAGGCCCAATCCTTTTCAACATCTACACGCGCGACTTCCCCACCATCAATGCTGATCTAGCATTGTATGCAAATGACACTGTCATAATAACTAAAGACGAACGCCTGGAAGTGGCTATCTCCAAACTACAAGCTGCCAGCACTATTCTCAGTAGATGGTTCAAGAAATGGCACCTATCCATCAATTATGCCAAATGTGTTACAAAAATCTTCACATTAAGACGAATTAATAACCCACCTGAAATCACAATTAATGGCCACTCCATACAGTGGAACGCCAACGATGAGCCCGTTAAATACTTAGGTATTTATCTTGACACTAAGCTCACCTGGAAATACCATATTTTCAAAAAACTAAACGAAGGACACACGAGACTAATCCAACTCTACCCATTGCTAAATCGCAAGTCCACCTTGCTCGCCCATTGTACTATTATCCTGTACAAATCACTGATACGTCCGTTAATCCCCTACGGGTGTGTCATATGGGGCAACATATCCAAAACAAATCTCCGTAGAATCCAAGTACTCCAAAACAAAATCCTTAGAATCGCAGTCAAAGCTCCTTGGTTCGTCACAAACCAGCAACTTCACTACGAACTGGGTATTTCCACAATAGAGCAGCATATAGCGAAACTTACCAAAAAATTTCATGCCAATCTCACCAACTGCAGTGGTGCAGCCTACTACACACTGGGCCAACGAGGCATCCATACACGACTCAAACGCAAGCTACCCCCAATATATTTTTCTCAGTGACAATAGTGATGACAATTAAGTGATCAATTTCGACATACCTAGTGCTACCATAGTGTAAATCAACTAAATAACAATTAAAGCTTTCTTGCGGTCATATTTACCGCTCACGCTATTTAATATATTATACATATTTTGTCATAACTGCCTTGTAAAGGGTGTTTTTTAGAGGGATAGAACTTTAAATTGAAATAAAACACAGAAAGATGTTTTTAATATCCATAAAATTGGCTTTATCTGAAAGATAATTTTATGGCATTTATGTTTGAATATGATTTCGGGCATGTAACCGCCGCGGCTGGCGTGTACATAACGTAATCTGGAGGTCCAATTTTCACACACTCTTCGCAGTAAATCAGTCTGTATTTCGGCAATAACGCGTCGAATGTTGGCTTCCAAGTGCACAATTGTTTCCGGTTTATCGACGTAGACATGCGACTTTACATATCCTCAAAGAAAATAATCTAACGGCGTCAAATCACACGAAAGAGGTGGCCAGTTAACAGATCGATTTTGTGGATCTGTTAACTGGCCACCTCGTACGTGCGATTTGACGCCGTTAGATTATTTTCTTTGAGGATATGTAAAGTCGCATGTCTATGCCGATAAACCGGAAACAATTGAGCACTTGAAAGCCAAAATTCGACGCGTTATTGCTGAAATGAAATACAGCCTGATTTACTGCGAAAAGAGTGTGTAAACATTGGACCTTCAGATTACGTCATGTATACGCCAATCGTGGTGGTCACATGCCCGAAATGATATTCAAACATAAATGCCATAAAATTATCTTTCAGATAAAGCCAATTTCATGGATATTAAAAACATCTTTCTGTGTTTTATTTCAATTTAAAGTTGTATCCCTCTAAAAAACACCCTTTATAACAGTGTAAATTGTTGAGCAGTCAAACGCCTAATAAAAAACAGTTATTTGTGGCTTTAGACCTGTTAAACAGACGTCTGACTTCCTGTCTCGTCCTTTCTAGGTCTTTACTCACCAATTTGAGTGTTTTTGCTCTTTACTAACTTGGGTCAATTAGAGGACAGCTACTCTGAAAGGAGTCAATCATGGTCTCTTTTAACCGGTCAGCGTTTGAGTCTAAAACTAGTTTATTGGGAGATCTGAACTTTAGGTGTTCTATCTTGTCTTGTAGTTTTTGTTTATATAAGTCCCAGTCTGTCTTTCTTGGGTTGTAGTAAACTCTTTGGCTTACTTCCCGTTGAGACAGTTCAAAGATTATATAATTGTGGTCAGAAGGTGATGGTTCGTCTGAAACTTGCCATTTGTTCACTGTTTGACTAATTCTCATAGTGGTTATGGTAATATCTATAACTTCATGTCTATTAGAGTTATAAAAGGTTGGAGTGTTCCCTTTATTGACTACTACTAGATTGTTAGTTAAGATTAATTCTAAAAGTGACTCACCTCTTGTGTTGCAGTTAATGCTGCCCCAAATGGTGTGGTGAGAATTTGCGTCGCAGCCTAGGATGAGGTCTAGATCGTCGTGGGAGGCAGATGATACTAGGTTCTTTAGTTCCTCGCTAGGTGGTGGGTCCCTGGAATCGGATGGAAGATAGACGGAGCTCATAAGGGCTTGGTCACAACCTTCAGCGTTATTCTATTTTATTTTAATTGTGGTTATGTCTCTAGAACAGAATTCCATTAGTGGTAAACAGTCTAGATTATTTCTTATAACTATGCATGTTCTAGGACTTGCATGATTATAAATAAGCTTACATTTAGCACCCCCTAATCCACGGACTTGTCCCTTAACTATCCATAGTTCTTCGATCAGTGCCAAATAGATGTCATCTGCTAGCAGTTTTCTGCTTAGATTTGCAGTGGCTGCTTTGCAATAGTGGAGATTGATTTGCACTACTTTTAGGTAATTCTTTCATATTCTTGGAGCGGCTGAAGAAAGTAAGTGACCTTGTTGAGGCCTAGGTGCGCTACACAGTTGATGGATATTAGTGCTTGATTTGCCCTGTCATCTATCATTGCTGCGAACGTTCTACCGCCGTCTTTTAGTGGAGTGACGTTAAGTATTCTCCAGGTATAGGTCTGGAGGTCTGCCTTCCGTTTGTTCTGTTTTTCGATCAAACAGAGAATAACCTCGAGTTTCTGTTTGTCGTATCACTTGGGGACGTTGAAAACTACCCGGACGGAATTTATAACTTTTGCCCGCTCTTTTACCTCCAGCTTGGCATTGGTCCACGGGTGCAGCTTAGGTACTTGCTCACTTAACCAGTGTTTTGTGAGTTCGTCCTTGCACGCAACTACGTATGTACTAGCTTCGAGATAATGGATGGTAAAGAGAGTTGTGTTTTCCTATTCTTCCATCTGGAAGATGAGATTTATCAGACTGTCTCTGACTAGGTCACCTTGTTCCTTTGTCAGTTTGACGTCTGGATATGCAGCAGGGTAGATGGCCATCTCCACTATAGTAGCTGCCTCAGCAAAATCAAGCTTGTTGGTACCTGCCTTTGGTGAGGTCGGCTTGTCTACTTTCTGCCTGGGCCTCTTTTTGGTGTTTGCCGGGGAAGGAGTGGCTTCGTCAGAGCTTTTCTTCTTTTGTCCCTGGTTGGTTGCAGTTTTCTCCGATTTCGAAGCTGGGTCTGCTGCCCTCTTCTTCTCCATCTTCTGCTTTCTTTTGAAGTTTAGGTCGTACTTAATGCCCTTGGCTTCACAGGCTCGGTTGCCGCGTTCTTTGCGTTCCTTGGCTGTAAGTTGGACCTTTTTGAGGGATACTTTGCCTAGTTGATCGAAAATGTCCGCTCCGGTTGCGGCTTTTTTCTGCTCGGAAAACTGTCCTTGACTGGAAGTCTGGCACACTGTTCCATTTTTGTCTCGGTCACCGAAGTCTGAGCATCAGTGATCGGAAGCGGTGATGACTCCATCAGTGTGTCGTCTCCACCCTGTGAAAAATCAGTTGTTAAATTCATACAAGTGAGTATTTAATGCAACTGTAAGAGGTTTGACTAAATACTTCTGGAGGGTGCCTGGTATCCAGAAGGCTCCGTTTATGACGCATATTATAAGCCCCTGCGCCTACACCTGCTGCTGCTCTGCTTTGCACGGGTCGCATAACACATTCGAAAACGGGATTTTGGAACCAGAAAGGCTGATCTTCTAGACAGCCATGCATCTCTTGAGCCTGGTCCCCCGCCGTGAGATTTAGGATTTTTTATTGAGGTTTTCTCCTCTTGGTCCGAGCGGTGAAGCCAAGACCCCCAGCACAGATATCTCCCGTAAGCATGTATACATTCCGTATATGTATTTGGCACCTAGCGCAATTTCATTGGTCAGTAACGAATTTTAAACCAATCAGACTTATGTTTTCCCGAGTTTGGGTGCTCTGTGTTCCTGGCCAAGCAAAATATGCAACAAGAGCGAAAGTGCAAATAATATGTTTATTACATAAAATAAAAGCAAAAAACAGATAATATACGAGTGATACTTTTAGTGCTATGAGCCATGTTTAATTGCATTTGGTTGAGTTCTTTTTCACATGTTGTGATAGATTATGTTTCTCCTTAAGTCCTCCCTTGGCAGGTTTCTTACTTCCTGGACGACCGAAGGGTCTTTTCCTGCTTCTCCTTGTCATGTCGACTTGGTCTCTATTTAATGCTGTAGGCTGAACTTCGATAATCGACTTTTTCTTGTATGGCTGGGTACATAAACTCCCAGTAGTGCACAAAAAACTTTCCCAAGCTGTACTTGTCTTCACCTGCTTTAATCATTGGCAAAATATTTTGACGGTTGACGTGCTGGTGCCAAACTCGCTATTTTTTGGTGAACAATAAACCGACGGCATTCTGAAAATTGATGTAATCCGCAGTACTTGTAACCATTTCAACAAGTTTTCCTTCCTCGTCACTAAACTAACCGACAAACTAAACAGTACTCATATTCAAATAGTAAACAGTCACGTCGCACCATCCACGCCGTATCAGCCGCACACGTGCATAACTATTACCACGGAACATAGCTAACGAACTCTGTTCCGTGCTATTACATTCTGTATGTGAATTTGACACCGATTTACATTTCGTAAATAGATTTCGCACTTGCAGTCTGATTGGTTTAGAATTCGAATTGACCAATGAAATTGCGCTAGGTGCCAAATGCATATACGGAATGTATAAATGCGAAAGTAATACATGCCTACAGCAGAGATATCCATGTATGGTATAACGGCAATGACGTGACCAGAGGTTCGTCTTTGCCGGCATCGTTATCCCAAGTGCAGACCATTAGCCACGACACGACAGCTGGGCTTGGGGGATGTTTATCGACTTCCCAGTCTAGATTCGCGGGGTTCAGTCTCAACGGGGCCACCACGAGAAGGATGCAATCGCTAGGATCGCATATCACTGATCGTTGCCAGTAATACCCTGCGGTCTTCCTTGTTGTCAGGCGGAAAGTGCAAGACCTGAACAACTTGGATGTACTGCCTCGGCATGAATCTTCACAGCGTTTATAGCCGTTCAGTTCAGCTGGCAATGGGATGCAAAAATCAAATATTTTATTAAAGTCAATATTTTAAGATTTAAAACAGCCATCGTAAAAGCCATAAAAAAAATGAGAACATACCTTTCCCTGCGAAAATAAAATATTTAAAAGGAAACATTTTTTAACTTTCATTAACGTGCTTCAACTGCTAAGGTTATTAGCACGATTATAATTATTACTACATACAGTTATAACACGTTGAGTAATTTAATTGTACGTAAAAATGTCAATATTTGTTGTGGATTATGTAGAGCTTCATCTATATTTGGTGGAATCCCGTTCGTTTTCCTTTGTTCTTCATAACTTTTGCATTTAGTAAAAATATGAAATATACTCACAGGAACATTACAGGTGTCACATTTAAGCTGATAGGTATTTTGTAGTAAGTGAGAATGTGTCAGGCGGGTATGTCCAATTGTAATTCCAGTCAAAACAATCTGCTGTCTTCTACTAGTCGTGTATTGCTATGACATCCTGTCTGGCCATCCAATCGGTGTCATGCAGTGTTCTCTCTTCCACTCCCCATGTATGTTTTTATACGCATATCTTCTGAAATGTATTTTAGTATTGGATACTGTAAGGCTATCACTATAGGTTCTATCTAGAGATGTTACGGCTTCTTTGGCTTCTCGATCGGCCTTTTCATTGTCAGGTATTCCAATATGTGAAGTAATCCATAGGAATGTTAAGTTCTTAGTCGAGTGCTGAATGGTGGTATACAGCTGTAGTAACTGTTGTATTAGAGGTTCGGTGGTATACACATTTTTAATTGCTTCTAAGGCACTTTTGGAATCTGAGAGTAGTATAAAGTTTTTTCCACATTGTTTTTGGATCTACTCCAGCGTTTTTAGTACTGTAAACACTTCATCAGTAAATACACTAGCATTATTTGGCATACGGAACTTGTAGAAATTCTCATGGGTAACGAACGCAGCTCCCAACCCATCTTCTGTTTTTGAAGCATCAGTGAATACGTACGTATAGTCCGATCGTGGAAAGCTTGTGCACAACATTTCACGCAGATTTGTTCGAATAGCATCATGATTAGTGCACTTTTTATTAAAGATTGCAAGGTCAAACCTTATGTTAGGGGTACAAATTGTCCACGGAGAAGTTACGAAGAAAGATTTAGGGATTCTTGGTGGGAACTCTAGGTATAACTTTTGTAGCGAGAGAGACAATCTACGATGAAAGGGTTGTGCCGATCCAGTATTAATATTATAAATCGAATGGAAGCGATTTCAGAATACGTGTTGATATACGGTATTATTTGGGTTAGATGCTATAGATGTTGCATAAAATAATGAAAGTAGTTCTCTTCTGACTGATAGTAGTGGTTCATTGACGTTGCACAGAAGTTTTGCTGTAGAATTAGTTACAAATGCTTCAGTAGCTATCCTTATAGCATTATTCTGAATTACATTCAAGGCTTTAAGATGAACAAGCTTTGCTTATATGTACACTATTGAGCCATAGTTTATTCTAAAGCGAATTACTGCTCTATATATTTGTAGTAAACATTTTGTATCATGTATTAGCTCCCCATTCATGGTTTGCTAAAACTTTTAGGACATATTTAGCTTTTCCTCGCAATTATTTTTAACTGCTTCTAGATGTGAAGCCCATGTAAGTTTTTTGTCGAATATCATTTATAATAAATTTTCACGATCTTCATATTTTATATTGTGGTTTTGTAAAGTTTAGTCTAGTATTTTGATTTGGAAGGTTATGCCTGGTGAAATGTGTCGCTTTTGTTTGCGATAAGGAGAATTTAAATCCGGTTTGTTTTGTCCATTTCATTAAATGTTCTATAGCTCTCTGAAGATGTCCTTGAACTGTGTTACGTTAAAATTGCGCTTTCTTTAGATTTGTCGCATCATTCTACATTTTTTGGGTAACTTCATGGGAAGCGCTTTCCGAATTGTAGCTCTGTGAGAGTATTTAAATATCGCGCCCTCTCGAGATGGTTGCGCGGACTGTCATGGCGCCCGTTTATAAGATTTTTATCTTTCGGCGAGTTTCCGCTTTTCGAGGAGCTTTCTTTGGTCCTGCTTCGCTGCAGCAAACGCTACAATTCCAATGTCTTCTTAGTTGGTAATTTTGAGGCGCTTTGATGCCAGACGCTGGATTGCGGATTCGTCCCCTAGGAAAGACAAATTTTGGGCTCTTACCTTTGCCCCGCTTAGTTGCGGATCCTGAATATTGTAGTGAACATGTGCTCACCCGTTTTGGGTAAGTCTCTTTTGGAATTTTGGACTTTCACTTAGGTTCTGATCTTATTATTAGCGTGACGCACGAATTGCAGTTTGGAAATTTGGCTGCTGGGAGATTCCCTTTCGACGACCTCGTGAAAGGCCCCCTTTGTTAATCTGGGCATCCTCATCATTTTGGATTCCTAACCGCTGGTGCCGACAGCAGAGCTTCCGTGGTTCTTTACGAAAGCACACCAAGTGCTAGGAGCATCTATCAAGCCCCTTGTTGGCCATGTTGGGCCGATGAGTTAACTGCCCCAGGCCCCGGGTTTCCATTTCGACCTCAGGTACCAGCTAGGCGAAAACCTGTACACTAGCCGCAGGCAGGGCCCAAATCAATGTGTGTACGTACAGGTATTTTAACATGTAATCGAAGATTATTGAGAGGTTGTACCTCAAATTATACTCAGTACCTTCTATGGAAATGAACTGTACTTGCTGTAGGCCCTATTGGGTCACTTGTCAACTGCACTGAGCTAAGCAATATAAGTAAATTGTGATATTTGAGAGCTGCGTGTAGTTTTATTTGATGTTGCCGCATAACGTTCTTTTGCAGCTATAGTTCTTAACCCATTTTAAGAACCCAGTCTGCGAATCGTCTGCTTAAGCATTTGAGATACCTGGCTGTTAGTTTTTCCATTCAATTAAGTTACTGCACTCCATTCTTCGACTTGAGCTAGTTGTGCCCACCAGGTATCTGATTTTGCTTGATCTAGTTGAGAAATATAGCCAGCGAATTGCCGCGTTTAAATTAACATAACAACTGAATCAACATTTTTTCCTTTGCAGTATACAGTTAGATCATCTGCAAATAAACTAATCTTCACTGTTGCTTGTATTCTAGATGTTACATTGTTTATAGCTGCAAGGAAAAGCGTGACACTGAGAATGGACCCTTGTTGAACACAATTTTGTTGTTTCATGGAGCTGGAATAGAAACCATTATATCTAACTCTGAATCGTCGTTCTTGGAGGAAATTGCGGCAAAAGGCTAATATGTTACCATTTAGTCCATAGTCATGTAGGGTTTTGATGATGTAGTATCTCCATGTCATATCGAATGCTTTTTCTAAGTCGAAACATATAGCAATTAAATGTTGTTTGTTTGTAAACACTTCGCGGATCTCACTGTCTAAACCAACTAAATGATCATACGGCGAGTGCCCTTGCCGGAAGTCGCTTTGCAATTTTGTCAGGAAATTGTTGTTTTCCAGAAAATATCACATTCTGTGATTTATGATTTTCTCTATTACTTTATACATGGTACATGTACGTGAAATTGGCCGATAGCTTAGTGGGTTCGTTTTATCCTTTCCTGGTTTATAAATCGCTATCGCGGTAGCTTCCTGCCATGCCTTTGGAAATTGGTTGGTGGTCCATATATAATTGTAGATGTTAAGCAATTTTCTTTTGGCCTTATTGGGCAGTTTGTGCAAAAATATGAACGGTACGTTATGAGGCCCAGGTGCAGAATTACGACATACTTTTAGTGTGGAGTTTAATTAGGATATTCCTATTTCTGAGTTTAAAGAATCTTCATCTTCATATGTGATGCATATTTGTTGTTTTTTTGCAATAGTTTGGTATTCTACAAATTTATTGTTATAGTTTGCATTACTAGATATGTTTGAAAAGTTGATTGCCAAAATTTCAGAGATACTTTCAGATGATGTAACTTAATTGCCATTATAATTAATAACGTTAATCTTAGAAAGTGTATGAGTTCCCTTGAATTTCCTAATCTTGTTCCATATTTCAGATTCACTGGTATTGCGATTTATTCATTTAACGTACTCCTTCCATGACAGCTTCTTAATTTTTTTTTATTCTTCTAGCTTTCGCTCTTAGTCTTTTGAATGCAATGAGGTTATCTAAAGTGGAATGTTTTTTGTATCTATTGAAAGCTCATCAATAATAATTTGGGTGAACTTTAGGACGATGCTATCCAAATTATCTTCCATATCCAAAGATCGATACTGGCATCGACCAAATGTGCATACTGATTCCAGTTTGCTTGTTGTAACTTCCACCGGGGGGAAAACTGTATTCTCTGTTTAGTGGAGCCATTAAGTTGGATTTGTATTGGGAAATGGTCGCTGTCGTAAAGATTAGAAGATGTTTCCCATGTAAGGGTAGGTGCTAGCTGTGCTGAACTAATAGATAAATCTATAGTGCTTTAGGTTCCATTAGATGATACAAAGTGTGTTGCTCCGCCAGTGTTTAATAGAGTAATATTTGGATTATCTAATATTTGTTCCAGGCGCCTACCTCTTACATCAGTACTTTGTGATCCCCATAACGTGTTATGACTGTTAAAGTCGCCTAAAATAAGAAAGGGCGTTGGAAGTTGTTGAATAAGGTTTTCAATATCATTTGTATTGAGGTCTTGACTGTTAGGTATGTACATACTGCATACAGTGATCTTCTTAGGAAACCGGATTGTGATAGCAATAGCTTCGAGATTAGTGTTTAGAATGACCTCCTCACTAGCACACAAGTCTTTTATATATATGGCAACTCCGCCACTGGCTACGTTAGAATGTATTCGATTTTTTGCGTACGCGCGATATCCTTTTAATTTTGCAGTATGAGTTCCTTTAAAATTTGTCTCTTGTAGACTCATAATATCAGGTTTATATTTAGCTAGCAGTAATTTGATATTTCCTATTCGGGCATAAAACCCGTTGTCATTCCACTGAACAAAATTGAACATTAAGTCAACCAATAGATTATATTGGTATCGGAATTTAGATACGATATGCGTAGTTTGTTTATTTCTTGTGCACGTGTAATAAAGGGAGATAACTTTATACTTATTAACTGTACATTTTTTGGTTGTGGAGAATTGTTAATATTCCATCGCAGAAGATTCACTGGAATCAAACTCTTCAATCCATTCAGCTAAAAGTTTCTTTTTAATTCTCGTAACTCTGTTCTTTAAGTGCTTAACTCTAAAAAACGACTAAAGGTGGACGCAAAAATCAAATATTTTATTAAAGGCAATATTCTAAGATTTAAAACAACCACCGTAGAAGCTATAAAAGAAAAAAATGAGAACATACCTTTCCCTGCAAAAATAAAATATTTAAAAGAAGACATTATCGTCGGCCCTCTTCACATTTTGGGTGACTATAAACACTCTTTAAATAGTGAAAATACGTATAAATATTTCTGCAAAGCACGTACGCCAGGAGAATCAAATATTTGCCCAATTTTCGAAAATTGTGCAATCTTTAACGAATCTCAATGTATATCAATGAGGGTCATTAATAATTCATCAAGTCTGCTATATGATATAGATAGTAATTGCGTGGAAAATTATCATTCTATAGTTAATAAGCTGGCTGGGTGGAAAGAAATTAATTTTTGTACACGTGGTTCTTACGAAATTAGCTGTAAGCAGCTGATATTAGTTACAACAATCATGGGTTGCTTGTTGACATCGTACAAAAAAATCTGTCGGGTGGTGAAGGAGGTCCATACATCAAGTGTTACGCTAATAGATTAAGAAGCAGAGCTCATAAAACCTCCATTAAAAAAATCGACGCATTGTAACGAAAAATTTGATTACGGCGCTGTGCCAGAAGAAACTGTGGACGATAAAAGCGAATACGATCTTGCCATTGCAAGAAACATATTTTTACTTCCTTTTACAATAAAGGAAGTATTGGATTCACCCCAAAAATTCTAAATTGGGTTTTCAACAGATCTTCACGCTTCAGAGTCCCCTGAACCCAAAAAACATGTTTTTCATTGGTCTGTCTGTGTGTGTGTGTTTGTATTGTATTGAGAGTGACCTCTTGTGTGTACATCATCGTGTACTGTAACGGCTTCACGTATAGTCAGTGTCGGACTGGCCCACCGGGCAACCGGGCAAATCCAGTTTGGAGACCACACATATTTTTTCAAAACATAAAAACAAAAGATCTTGCAGAAATGTTTTTACAATATTTTAAAAAAAATCCAAACTTTGTGTCAAAGTATTGTCCCAGTTTTGTTTGTTTTTGATCCTCCACAATTTTTCGATAGCAGAAACAGGTTTGTGGCGGTCGGTTTAGCCTGACGACGTCAATAACTAAAAATCCTCCATTAGTGTGCACACCAACAATTGTGTAACTTTGACCATGTTTTACATACTTATGGAGGACCACAATTTCATTGATTTTGACGCTCTCTATCGGAGTGTATTTGAGCATGTAGTACATTAACTGTGCCGACTGTGGCTTATCTTACGTTGACGAAGTGGGGGTCCAGCCGCGTAATATGCAGCGAGTCTACCCAGCTGCTGAATTTTAGATATCCTATACTTACAAATACTGGTTAGGCGCTACGTAACCACTTGTCTCAGTTCAGTAGTACTGTTGTTTGCTAAGTACTGTTATTATAGCAAGAATAGTTTAAGTTGTAATAAAAGCTAATTTTTTTAAATTATTTTTTTTCTTATTTTACAAATTGCTTTAGAATTTTGATGGATGTTTGACTTTCAACTATACAGGGTGTTTGTAGATCGCTAGACAGCTCGTAACTTCGTTAATAATAGAGATATCGAAAAGAACTTTCTTTTTTTTTAATGCCAGTATACAACCTAAAAGTTGACCTAAACCAATTTAAGGCATGGCCTCCTATTTTTACGTAGTGATACACAACTTTGGTTTTTTAAATGGAACACTCTGTATATTTTTAGATATTTGAAATCAGCAGTAAAAGTACTATATGATAGCATTCTTAAATTTAAATTTTGGAACTCATTATTTTTCAAAATTAAAAAAAAATAGCCAAAGTAGGCCATGAATCACGCAAAATCACTAACAATATAACAAGAAATGCAAAACAAATTTCACTTGACTCGAAAAATTTCTCATAACCAAATTATAGCACCAAACGTACTAAAACAATTAAAAACTATGTTTTTTTAAATGAAACAATATGAATTTCATTGAACAGTTGAAAACCATAATAAAAGGGCTTTCCAACGGTGTGCCATATTCGCCATTTCGTTTAGAAGTAGCTTTTAAAAAATCAAAAATACGTAAAACAATTTAAAAATAAATGGTTTTGTTAATTAAACTCATATTATTGCAACTAAAAAAAATTGTTTTTAATTGTTTTAGTACATTTGGTACTATAATTCGGTCATGAGAAATTTTTCGAGCCAAGTGGAGTTTGTTTTGCATTTCTTGATAGTGATTTTGCATTTTGCATAATTCATGGCCTACTTTGGCTAAACAGGTTTTTTTTAAATTTGGAAAATTAAAAGTTCCAAAATTTTAATTTAAGAATGCTACCATAAAGCAGCTTTAGCGTTGATTGCAAATATTTAAAAATATACAGGGTGTTCTATTTAAAAAACCAAAATCGTGTATCACTGAGCAAAAATAGGAGGCCATGGCTTAAATTGGGTTACATCAATTTGTAGATTGTGCACTGGTATTTAAAACAAAACAATAGTAATTTATTATACAAGACGATAAAGTTAAATTTTATCCAAGAGTGAATCGTTTAACGTCGAGACGAAGTCGAGACGTTAATGTTTCAAGAGTGGATAGAAATAACTTTATCGTCGTGTATAATACAATATTTTTTTCTATAGCAAGAACTTTAACAATTTCAAAAGAAAATAATGACAGTCAATCACATTTCAAAATTTCAGTAGCTAGTTGGGTTGCTACGATAATACGAAGCTGTCATATTTAATTTA
Organism: Agriotes lineatus; assembly: GCA_940337035.1. Classification (NCBI taxonomy): domain Eukaryota; kingdom Metazoa; phylum Arthropoda; class Insecta; order Coleoptera; family Elateridae; genus Agriotes; species Agriotes lineatus. The sequence goes on from CALNHX010000817.1 coordinate 162,534, forward strand.
AACAAAAGTTAGAAAATTAAATTACTTTATCAATCCTTGATGTTAAAGTGCTACTTTATCTACCCTTGCTGTTAAAGTAAAACTTGGCCTTTTGTTTTGAGTTGATAAAAGCACACTTTAACATGTGCTATAGAAAAAAAAAATTATATCTCTATTGTTAATGAAGCAATGAGCTGTGGCATTGAAAAAATTATGTATACTTACAACTCGTAGTGAGATTTCGTTTCTCACGCGTGCAAAATAGTGGCACTTTAGCTACTCGTTGTATAAATAACTAATAAATAATAATATTTCGAACAAAAATATTTATTTTTGCTGTGTAATTACATTTTTTGACAGTAACTTTTTATTTACATTATTGAATTATAGTTTAACGTTTTATATGAAGAAATTTATAATTTATTCAACATAAATAATAAAACATAGATGCTTAGTTATATGTCCCAAACACCTTTATCTAAAGATTGCAAAAATAAAAGTTGTGATAGACGTTTTCCCTTTAGACGATTTCGTTCTTGCGACAAGGTGCCTGCTATTCCTGCTAATCGTCACATTCCCTGATTGTTTAGCACCGGATCGAATGTTGCCGTTCGATGACATCATTTCGGAGGCCGTCTGGCTCCAGATTCAGCAGATTTGTTAACAGATAGGTACCTATCTTTGCATAAAATGCACTTGAACTTGAAAAGTGTGACAAGAGGGGTACAACGAAAGTAGGCAAAGAAGAAAAATACTATTGTCTTAGTGTCTTATTAATTAATTACAATCATTATAATTATAAATATCATTAATAATGTTTGGCAGAAAAACAAAAAAAAATCGATGTTTTGAAGCGTATTTATCGATGTACCGAAATACATCGAATAGATGACATCGATGTCAAAACATCGATACATCGAATGGTAAACATCGATATTACAGAAAAATCGATGCTTGATGGGCATCCCTACTCCTTACTCGACTATTTACAAGAAGTTCGGCGTGTGCGCGTTTCAGTACTACTCCACGGAGTAAGTATTTTTCCCATTTATATTCGAGTGGTGATACTAAAAGTGCTTTGTTGAACTAATAAACGACTTTTTACCTCTATAATGGTAAGTAGTTGCTCAATACATTCTGTCTTGAAAAGTTTAGCTTGTTACGGATTATACCTACCGAATGTTCATTAAAAAAAACTAAAGTAGGCCTGAATTGATATGAAGGTGTATTTTAGCCTTTACAATAGAATTAATATTCATAATCTCCCTTAGGTAATGTAAACAAACACAGATGAATTGTATTGCAGCGTTGTATTGCTGTTTTTAAAAGTAAGTGTAAAGTTTAAACTAAAAAGTATTGTCATGGCCTACTGCGAGGTTTTTTTAATGAATGTACAGTCGTGTTCAAAATCGGTTGTACAGCGACAGTTGTAAGTTTATTGATGGTTGTGTTATTACTCAACACAGGCTCTCACTTTATTATTAAGCAGGTAGACCAAGATGTATATTTTCAAAGTATATGTGTATACAACACCATGGGCGTAGCCAGGGAGGGGCAGGGGTGGGCAGTTGCCTACCCCTAAACATTTATAAAGAGCAAAAGGCAGTTGATTTATAATCATTATTGCAATTCACATTCTACAACATTTAAAAAAAAACTACGATCTGCAGCAGATTTGCGGAAACTGATGATGTTTCAACTTATAATTTTTTTAATTTGTAAAAAATTTAAAATAAATTATAATAATAGTAGTAGTTGATTGGCTAATTAAATTTATGCCCCTCTCTAACTGGAATCCTGGCTACGCCCTTGTACAACACCCTTTTTAACTTTTGTGTAATTAATTTATAGTTTATACTAACAAAGCACAAACGCTGTACAACACTTTAATGAACACGACTGTACCTAACTACTATACTGTTGAAATAAAAATTAGTATTCATGAAAATAGAGTAGACACTGATACCTAACTTATGTAAACAATGTGACGCCATTTCTATAATTCAGACGTGCTACATTATTTAAACAAAAATCATAACTGTGATTGTTTTTTATTCATTGATATGCTTCTTTTAATTTGAAAACTTTGTAATGTTACATGCAGTCTGCATGGCACATTTATTCATATAAAATATATCCAGATAGTTAATTTAAAAAGTTTATGTACAATCGATGTGTTGTGAATAGTTACGGGTAACCAAAGAGAAGTAAATAAACAATATTATAAAAAAGTTCAATTTTGAAATTCGACTCGAGACGGTCATATTAAAACCGATGGTGGTTCAATCCCAACCAATTGGTATTTTTAATTGAATTTAAGTAAAAGATCATTACACAGAAAGTATCTGGTAATGATACAAAGTAAATTCAACAAATCAAACCGTCTATCAAGTCGACATAATTGAAGTGTTTTCAATTTCATATTGAAGTTATATTACCAAGTAAATAACTTACAATATACTTAACGTAGAGTCAGTGTTTACGTGAGTGTTGTGCATTCAATTGAGAAGTGCTATCTGGGAGATAGCAACATATCCAAAGAGCTTTTTGGAAGGGGATTGGAGATTTCAACCAGCCAGTTACTGTTAGCTGTCCTGCTTCGTTTGCAGAGGAATTCTATAGGTTGCTGATCAGGTTACGCTAAAGCGACGCTAAGGTCAGTGTTTGTTTCATAACTTTTCGAACAACTTTTGGGAATACTTCAAGAATATTTAAATTGTGTGTTTAATATTAAGGAAATTGTATTTAGAACTAAGAATTATTATTATTTATCTAAATTCTTTTCGTGTTCTGAGTACTCGGCGAGTTTAGGCCATTATATTTTGAAATTATAACCTTTTTGATTTAATTTAATATTGGGAATTGTAAATTAGGGATTTTGGGTTTTAAATATTTATTAAAAGTTATATAAAACAAACTGACTATCCTTACGTCATTGATAAGTCAATAAGCATATATGAATGTCGTTAAGATATTTAAAATATCAGTAAAGACCTGGAAGTAACTGTAAAATTACTTTATATATTAATCAGATATTTGAACAAGCAGTAATACTTGTTATTAAGAAGCACCATTCAGCTGAGGGTAAGGAGTATTTCTTTAGCTTTACTGACTAGCCGGAGCAAATATTTAAATAATTAGAAAGATATAACTGAACAATATTTGTATGTCAAATATTGACGTTTGTGAGGTAAGTTGTATATATTAAATTATCATATAAATAAGTAATTCCACACCTCAAGCGAGGTTAATATTACAATTAACGTGCAACGTGAGCCGTTATACTTCAATTGGCGCCCAACGTGGGGCTCGATAGGGCTTATATAACAAGGAAACTTTTAGTTCATGAATTTAAGGTCAGGTTTTAAAAAACCAGCAAGAAACCTTAATAAAATGGAGGCAATTAGATTAGAACAAGGTGACAATGTAACAAATATGGAAGTCAATCCAATAGTAGAGGCTAGTACATCAGGGGTTAGTACAGGGAATAGTACCAGTGAAAATAAGATGTTAAAATTAATGCAAGAAATGATGACTAAAATGTCAACTAATAACCAGGAAATGATAACTCAAATGTCAACTCAAATGAGCGATATAAAAGGGGAAATGTCAACTAATAGTCAGAAAATTTTAAACAGATTGGATGTCTGTATTTCTAAAATGTCAACGAAGGTGGACATAGTTGATACCAGTTTGGGTATGTTTAGGTGTGAGAAGGAGAATATTGGAGCTGAAGTACAGGAACATTTGGAGGTACAATTGAGTGAGTAGTGGAGCCTGTTGAGAATGAAATGCAAGTGAATGGTTTCAAAGTAGGAAAAATTAAGGGGGAATTAGATTTTGAAGGTAAAATTGACAACTGTCAAAGCGATGTCAGTATTCAGACGGGTACATTAAATGCTAAAGTAATGAATGTGAGTGAAGAATGGGGGAATAGAACGAATGATAGCAAAGTTCGTTTTACTGGGGGAATTATTGTACAGGAAAACGGGGTTAAGCTAGGTGTTGGTGCTAAGAAGTTTATTCTTGACAGTTCTGAATTGGAGAATGATATCTTTGGGAGCCAGAATTGGACGAAAACAGATGTTGTTTCGTATTTGCGAGGTGTGTACCAATGTGGCAAGAGCAGAAAGGTGTCTTTTTATGTGTATGGTTGTCAGATGAATGTTAATGACAAGGAAGTGGTTTGGGCTAGTTTAGAAGCCAGTAAGTTTTTTGAAATCGATACCTGGAAGGAAGTAAAGTTGGTACTTAGGATAACTTGTTCAATAAGAGAAAATGCAGAAGCTAGAGTGTGGAACCACCATAAACGAGTCAAACTAAGACACTGAAGTCCTCGGATAATCACATAAATTTTGAGTAGTTTATTTTTGGCCAATGTGATGAAATTCAACTTTAGGGTTTATTAATTTTGGGATCGTTTGGATTAATTTTGTTTAGTTAATTGGGGTTTTTAACAAGTACTTACTCGTGATATTTCATTTAACTAGGTGAATGAATTTCTTTTGTAAATATATAAATAGTTCATTGTAGGGTACTAGCGTAGTTTCTTTCCATGGGTATTTTGCATTTTTTTTTTTAGATACTTAACCTCAAAACTTTTAATCGTCAATAGTTTTGCGGTAAATCAAAGCGATTTTCCTCGGCTTTAAGCGTGTTCATGTTGCCGTAAACCCGGATAACAGCATGGAATTGTAGAATTAACCAATCGAAGCTTAGTTGAGTAGATGTTGGAGGTTCTGAATGTGTTTCACAGAATGTGATTTACAAATAAGAAGAATTATGAACTGTATCCGATGTGGTGCAGTATTTGAAAGACTTCTGTTTAGAATAACGGAAGATCTAAATGATTAGTATCCTATGTGGTGCTATTTAAGAAAAAATATGAACTGTATCCGATGTGGTGCAGTATTTAAAAGACTTCTGTTTAGAAGAACAGGGGATCTATTTATGGATCAGTATCCAATGTGGTGCTGATTATTAATTAATAACTGTGTCTTATACGATACAGTATTGTGAGACTTTTGGTTTCATATAGCGGTAATGATATGCCAATTATTAAAAAGAAGTAGTACCAATAAACTTGAACAACTTATTGACGTAAATGGGGTTAACGTATCTTATATTAATTTTAATAATGTAGTAGACATGATCAAGCTATAAAACGACCAATTAAATTTAAAAAAGGAGATTTAGTACTAGTTAGAAATCATGTTCAATCATCGACATTACAAAGAACAATAAAAAAGTTTTTCTTGTTATATGAAGGACCTTACGAAGTCGTAAAAGAAATAGGCGAAAACGCTTATGTATTAAATTATCCAGGTCAAAATAAATATAAATATACACAAAATGTAATTAATTTGAAAAAATACCACACAGAAACGTCAAATAATGATGTACCAAATGATGTGATTGTATCTAATGTCAAAGTCAAAAATAATATTGATTGGAAAGAGGTTATGTCTTGGTATAAAAGTCAATGAATTCTTTATGTCATTGTATAACTGTCAATGAATTAATCCAATGGTGGGTTGATTAGTGATTAAAGTTATACGTTAATTATTTAACAATTATTAGTTTGCAATGGTTATAGTTATTAGAATGGAGATTTAACAATTTTAAACAAAAAGCTCTTTGCGATCTTTTGCTCTAAAATTGGAGGGAATAACTGTAATGTTACATGCAGTCTGCATGGCACATTTATTCATATAAAATATATCCAGATAGTTAATTTAAAAAGTTTATGTACAATCGATGTGTTGTGAATAGTTACGGGTAACCAAAGAGAAGTAAATAAACAATATTATAAAAAAGTTCAATTTTGAAATTCGACTCGAGACGGTCATATTAAAACCGATGGTGGTTCAATCCCAACCAATTGGTATTTTTAATTGAATTTAAGTAAAAGATCATTACACAGAAAGTATCTGGTAATGATACAAAGTAAATTCAACAAATCAAACCGTCTATCAAGTCGACATAATTGAAGTGTTTTCAATTTCATATTGAAGTTATATTACCAAGTAAATAACTTACAATATACTTAACGTAGAGTCAGTGTTTACGTGAGTGTTGTGCATTCAATTGAGAAGTGCTATCTGGGAGATAGCAACATATCCAAAGAGCTTTTTGGAAGGGGATTGGAGATTTCAACCAGCCAGTTACTGTTAGCTGTCCTGCTTCGTTTGCAGAGGAATTCTATAGGTTGCTGATCAGGTTACGCTAAAGCGACGCTAAGGTCAGTGTTTGTTTCATAACTTTTCGAACAACTTTTGGGAATACTTCAAGAATATTTAAATTGTGTGTTTAATATTAAGGAAATTGTATTTAGAACTAAGAATTATTATTATTTATCTAAATTCTTTTCGTGTTCTGAGTACTCGGCGAGTTTAGGCCATTATATTTTGAAATTATAACCTTTTTGATTTAATTTAATATTGGGAATTGTAAATTAGGGATTTTGGGTTTTAAATATTTATTAAAAGTTATATAAAACAAACTGACTATCCTTACGTCATTGATAAGTCAATAAGCATATATGAATGTCGTTAAGATATTTAAAATATCAGTAAAGACCTGGAAGTAACTGTAAAATTACTTTATATATTAATCAGATATTTGAACAAGCAGTAATACTTGTTATTAAGAAGCACCATTCAGCTGAGGGTAAGGAGTATTTCTTTAGCTTTACTGACTAGCCGGAGCAAATATTTAAATAATTAGAAAGATATAACTGAACAATATTTGTATGTCAAATATTGACGTTTGTGAGGTAAGTTGTATATATTAAATTATCATATAAATAAGTAATTCCACACCTCAAGCGAGGTTAATATTACAATTAACGTGCAACGTGAGCCGTTATACTTCAACTTGCATCAGACGTTGTGTATATTTCAAGTGTTCTTAATGTCCGCTTATCTATCCTGTTAAATTTAGGTACTAAGTATTTATTAGTTGGTGCGGAATATTCTTATATCTTAAAGAATAGACAACGCACAACGGCACAGTGTTAAATAATATAATTAAAAGTCAAAACTTGCTCAGATCTCAACGTAATTGTTAAGACAGGGGTTCCTCAACAATCTGTTAAAAACTCTTCAAATTATAGAGAAAAATAAATAATAAAATCTGGAATTTCATACCTTATATCTCTGTTAATATCAATTACTAAGGTAAGTTGTGCGCTAAGTCGTAATATTTTTAAGTAAGGAATTCACTGTTTTTCTGTGTCCCATTACTTATAGCCCATCCTGTGTATGTATTACACGAAGACACCTAACAAATATATTCTTAAATCTTAAAAAACCTTAAATTAACAAACATAGATTTCTACCTGTTATTTTAGGTAGGTAACGGCTAAGTAGTAAACATTATAGCATTATTATAATAATTTGACGTTTATTAAAAAAATAGTATATTGTTATATTAGGATTAAAAGTTGAACTTTGTTTGACTAGCAAATTGTTTGCATTTGCGAGGAGAAGCCGAGCGAATGCAATAATTGCGAGTCAAACAAAGACACTTTTAATCCGAATGAAACATAGAATTTTTTCTTCAGCTGAAAATAAATATCGCATAACGTAAAAAGAAATTTAAATTGACAGTGACGATTATAAAATCTATGTTGCATGAATATTAAATTACTGACATACATAGTCATGATTTCGTTTTCATTTTTACTGTTCTGTCAAGTGGAAATATTATTTATATAATTTTTAAGGCTAGTATGAAAAGTGGGCACATTTAATACTAGAATTAAAAGTGTTGTTCAACAACTAGACATTTTTGTAACATTTACAAAATCGTCAACTTTAGTGTCTGAAAACCGCTGAAAACTGTATTAAAAGCGCCTGCTTTTGTAACAGGTGGAGAAAATAACATATTTCACAACGAAATAAAAAATAAAAAATCACTTTTATTCGCAAGAGGCAAAAGTCGCTATGCTAGCTTACCAAATCGTTTCAAAAATAAAAAAATTATATCATAAAAAGGTAATGTTCAAATATTCCCTAGAGAGCGATTTTCGCTTTTATTGTTTTATCTGAAAATAAATGTAAATATGCGTTTTAAGATCGTCAATATTTTGATACTTTTTTGTGAAAAGTTAAAATGTGCCCGCAGATTTTAAGTGGTATCTACCTAGGTGGAGGAGAAAATAGGGTTAACTTTTGTTTTTCTTAGGGGGCCATATTGGATTTTTTCGACTTTGTTATGTCTCTTCTTAATTTTACTAGTGTTACGCGTTATTGTTTACTTTTTTATTTTTGCTGAAAAATTAAATTAATAATTTTCGAAAAGAGTTATCTAATTTTGTTTTTTCCAATGCCTTGATACGTGATCATACAATTTTAATCAGAAACATCTCCTTACTAAATTGTCACTTTATTTATTACTGAACAGATCAATTTCTATTCGCTTATATGGTTAACTACAGAAGTTCAATAGAACAATTTTTAATAGAAATTTAAATAACAGTTTAAATTTCAATATGTGAACACCTGAAGCGTAGGTATTAAACACTTACTAGCACTTTTGAATAACGATATTTTATTTACTGGTTAAAAACATATTTTTATTCACGCATACTGTAAGCAAAATCTTATCTATTCTAAAGTAATCTCATCATTTTCATGCAATCTATGGGAAGAATAATTAGATTCTTTCTTACAAAATATTTCTGGTGATTTTTGCGAAATACTATTGTTTTGGTAAACTTGTAAATAAGTTTTATAAGGAATCAGGAATAAGAATAACTGTACGGCGCATGCGCACATTGTTTGACCAGGGTTTTTCACTTTTTTCTTGATGCCATAGTAACCCCCAAACAATTGGTAAAATCAACCTACCTCCATATAATGAAACATAGTAATTGCAACTTAATTAGATCACCAGTGAAAAATAATATATTGCAATATAAGGTTGATAGGTGCGTCATTAAGAAACGAAAATAATTTGAAGTTTGTAGTTTCAAAATACAAAATAGAGTCGCTGCTAGATGTTCAAATTTGTAGAAATTTGGATGGAGAAAATATACGTCATTTTCATGCTGCATTAATAAAATAAAGTAAAAAAGAATGAATGCACAATTTGCAGAATGAGACAATGCCAAATGCTACGAAAAACGTGACAAGAATATTTTATTTACAAAATTATTAGGAAATGAACTCTTATTTGGTAAATTAAAGAAGTAAGAAAATAAAATATATTTGAATTTTTTACATTTTATAGCAATTTTTAGTTCAAACATAGATAAGCGTCATTAAGACAAAGCGGCTGCACTAGATGGAGGTGTTGGAACACTGAAATTTTGTCCAGTTCAAAAATTTCAAACTTTAAATTATTGCTATCTTATAACAATACAGGGTGTCCAAAAAATGGCGGGTTAACCCTACTGAGGGATGCCTAATGAACCCTGGAAAAATATGAAAAAAATCCTTGGCCTGTATTTTTCGAAATATTTCGAAATTAATAAAAATAAATCTGGCAACATTGATACTGCAACAATTTCTCAATCAAAAACGTATCCATAGTAAGTTGTTAATATGTTGATGACACTGTAAGTCTATGTCTAATTCGAGGTTAGTAGGTTAGGTTTTGCGTCAGTTTGTGTCAAAACTGACACAAAACCTAACCTGCTAACCTTGAATTTGACATAGACTTGCAGTGCCACCAACATATTATTTATACAACAAATATTCCAATGCCAAGCTTGATTTCGTTTTCATTTGCTCACATGTTATTTGGAAGAAATAAGTGATAAATTATAGAACAAATATATCCCTTTAATTGAATATTATTATTGTACAAAGCCTGTTTGCCAAATTTAGTTATTGACAAACTCCTCAGGAAATCAGTTTTTTAAAATACTTAAATATTGAAAACAATTTAGTTAAATCCCAAGAATATTATAAAAACAGATATTTTAATAAGTCTCAGATATATTTGACACTATAAGTATACACTAGTTATTTAAATAAATGGATTTTATTACCCACCTTTGACCAGAAATATTTCGAAAAATACGGCCCGGGAATTTTTTTCATATTTTTCCAGGGTTAATTAGGCATCCCCAAGTAACGAACCGTAGAGTTAATCCGACATTTTTTGGACACCCTGTATTTAAATAAATTGCACTGGTATTTTATTTAGTTTTTCTTAGTTACGGAATATATTGGCTTTTTACAGTCGACGAACAGTTATATGGTGACCAGATCACACAAAATCTATACGCTACTCAATCTTCCTCACTATGAGACCACTAGGGGCTTGGATGAAGATCTGAAGTCACAGGCCGTAACAAATTTCAAAGGTAATTAACTGTTCGTTTATTTATTAATTTTCTGTTAATGAGTTTAAATAGCTAAAGGTGAAAATTTTCGTTCTAGGATCGATTTTATAAATATAAATATGTTTTAAAAGTAAAATGTGCAACCTATGTAGAGTGTGTTCGTGGATGAAGTATCACACTCCGATGTTATTAACCCTCAGACTGCGGAAACCGGGTCTCAAGTGACCCGGACTTTCTTTTTTTTTAAATAATTCTACCGTTTTCCAATATACTGCTTTGGGTGTTTGCGTATTCCTCGAAGCTGTTATGGAGATGCTGTAGAATAAATTTCGTGGAAAAATGTCTTGGTACACCTGAGATAATCGGCTCGGGTCACTTGAACCCGGTTTCTGCGTTTCGCGCTCCATTGTTTTTTTCCTTGTTTTCTGGAGTATAATAACACTGTGTAAAATAATAGGCAAAAAGAATGGATCCTAATAAAATTCCCCTTACGGAACAACAATTGTATGACGAACTAAAGCGTGATGATGACGAAAACGACTTTCATTTTTTGTTTGATGAGCACAGTGGCAGCGATAAAAGTGAGGCAGAATATGAAGAATTTTTTAGTCCGCAGGTCAATAAAAATAAAAGTTTTATGATTATATTATCATGTGGATGTATGTATTAGAAAAACAGACATTGTGGTGCTTTAAAACTAATTTAAAAAAAATAATTCGATCCGGGTCACTAGAGACCCATTTCCGCACTCCGCGTAACTGAAATTATTTCCGCCGGGCGAGGGTTAAGTATGTACCCCACACTGAAGTAAATTTTGACGTTACTGATAGTGTACGCCACACAGAACTAAATTTAGACATTATTAATAGTGCACCCTGCACAGAAGTAAATTTTGATGATGAATCAGTTGTTTTTGAAACATCTGGTAGTGAGTATTTCCCATCAGATATTTAAACTGATGAAGGGAAGCTTTTCTGCAATAAGAAAGAAAAGGACTCAAGTAAAGGTAATTTGCATGATACAGAAGTCGAAGAAAAGGCAACAGATAGCACAAAGAAGCAACAAATACCCAATAAAGACATAGAAAACAAAGTGATAGCAACTGAAGCAGACAATGAACCTATCACCCATACAGATGAAATGCAAAATCATTCTTCACATGAAGTTCATATAAGAGTATCTTCTAAAACAGAAGTTGGACGAAGAAAACGAGACAAGGTGTATTGTTGACTTTACTATAATAAACTGTTACAAGAACTTTCTAAACACTTGTTGAGAAAGCATTCCAATGAATTGGAAATTCAAAAATTAGTGGCAAAATCTAAATGAGATCCAACAAGAGGGCAAGGATTAATTCATCTTGGTAAAGTTGGGAACTATTACCATAACTGTGAAGCGCTGAAACAAAAACGTGGAGAATTGCTTTTAGCTCGTTTGCCCACTCCTGAAGAGGTTAAATCTCATACATATAAAGATTATGGTCCTTGTCCTGATTGCTTAGCATTTCTGCTAAAGCGACACCTGTGGCATCACTTAAAGCTTCATTGTGAGGCAAAAGAAAATAGAGAAAATGCTGCTGCTCGTCGTAAACCTATTTTAGATAGTAATATACTACTTATGCATACATTTTCAGAAATAATACCTTTTATGGATTCTGGTAAAGGTGCAATCCCGCACTAGCGACCTTTTATTTGCCCAGACTTGACTTCACGAAATCTAAGTTTCGTTTCGCGTGTAGACCCAGCTTAAGCTCGTAGATATTTGTTTTGCGTATAGACCCAGCTTAAAGCTCGTAGATATTTGTTTTGCGTGTAGACCCAGCTCAAGCTCGTAGATATACCGGGGGCGGTGGAATGTGGTGTCCGTCACGACGATTGAGCGGCGGAGGAGTTCTTTCGTGGGAGGTACCGATCTTCAATCCCTACCTTCCGTAACCTTTTGTTAACTGTGTAGCGATTCTTCGCTTTTCGCACCTCTCTGTCTTAAAAGACGACAATATATAATTAATATGCAGACAAGATCAATTGATAGTTAAATTTGGTGAAATTCAGTTTGAAAAATACCATACCACACAATCTGAATTAATTAGACAGTCTATGAGACAATTGGCACGATTAGTGTGTGAATTGAGGAAGGTTGATACACCTAAAGTTTGGCTTTCACAATGGTTAAATCCAACAACTTTCGATACTATCGTGTCTGCCGTAAAAAATATTTATAAGGTACAATGCAGTGTTAAATCAAGACCTCAGTTTAATACCCCATCATTAGCATTAAAAATAGGCCATCATCTAAGAAAATGTGTTGCAATTGAAAAAGTTCAGTGTCTTCGCAAGAATGACTCAAATGCTATTCAGATTTTAAATAATTTCCTTAATCTAATGGATATTGAATGGACATCACGAATATCATCAAATGCACTGAGAACTTTATTTGACAGAAAATTAAATGCTGTTAAATTATTGCCACTTACAGATGACCTCGTAAAACGCAATAAATATCTCAACAACAAATTAAGTGAATACAAAGCACTACTAATGGAGACTCGTACTTATCAAAATTGGGGTAACTTGGCTGCAATAGTTTTATGCAAAATAACATTATTTAACAAAAGATGATCGGGGGAGATATCACGAATAACTGTTTTAAATTACTCTTCGAGACCAAATTGCCATCAGCAAGGTACTTCTAAATTTTAAAATACCTTTACAGATTTAGAACAAAAATTGGCAAATAGACTAACAATAGTTCAAATTAAAGGAAAAAGCAGAAGCACCGTTAATGTTTTGGTAACAGACGATGTCAAGGAATCAATAGATTTATTTATCATATATTGAAGCGATTTTGTGTCTAAAGAAAATCCATACTTATTTGCACGAAGTTCACCTTCTATGGACTACGTAAGAGGACATGATTGTCTCAGAAAATTCGCCAATGAAGCAGACTTGGCTCAACCTGAATTAATTAAGAGCACTAAATTAAGGAATTACATTACCACAGTATCCCATATATTTCAGATATTCAACCTAAGTGAAAAGGAAACTGATTGGCTAGCTAGACATTTAAGGCACGATATACGAATACATAGGCAATTTTATAGACTTCATGGACCGTTCATTGAGTTAACAAAAATTTCCAGAATACTTTTAGCTGTTGAAAATGGACAAGCTAATAAGTTCAAAGGAAAAACCCTGGATGAAATAAATATTTCTGGTAAGTGATTATCAATCATTTGAATGCTTGTTATTATTTTTTAATTCTGGTTTTGCGGATCTTCCTGAATTAGAAGCAGAAGAAGAAGATGTTGTAAAGGAAGATAATGCGCAGAATAAGGAAATTGTAGAAGAATATAGTAATGATATGCAAACAGAGGAATGTAGTGATGATATACTAACAGATGAAACTCCAATTGAACATGAAAAGGAAAAAGGCAGCAAAAAAGAACAACAAAATATTAAAAATAAGAAAAAGAAACAGATTTTGAGAAGACCTTGGAATGATGGAGAAATAGCGGCAGTTCTGAAATTTTTTCGAAACTCAAAAAGTGTATCACACCTGGCACGGCACAATGTTCCGAGTGTATTGAAATTAATCAGATTTTACGTAATAGAACTTGGAAAGATGTCAAGTACTTCGTTTACAATAAATTATCACAAGAAAATAAACAAAAGGAGATAATATTTAAGCTGTTTTTTATTTTATTTATTTTTTATGGAGTTACAGTGGAAGTGAAACTAAGAGACTGACCATTTTATCATTAACATTTTCAACAGTTGCGATTTTATATGCAGCAAGATACAACTTCTTTCGTAAGTTCTAACTCTGTAGGTCTGTAGCAATAAGTACATTTTGTAACTAATATTTGTACAAACGGTTATATTCAAAATGAATGTGACAATCAATTTCCAGAGTTGTAGCTACTTTTACGCATTATCCAATATTCTACACTGAGGTCATTTAAAAACATGATAGATTGTGCCATGAAATTTTTGTTTTAGTGTATCAAACTTAACAGCCATTTGAATCAAGTAAGTGTACATTGACAGTGCAACTTGTCAGTTTATAAAATAAACTTCCAACTGTCAAATGTTGGTACTTATTCTCCAGTTAATTAAAATTTTAAAAAATCATTAACGTTTGATGGTTAAAAAAGCGTGTGTCTTGTTTGAAGCTGATTTAATAAATCATTAATATAAAACAAAAATTCCCAGGCTCTCTCTCTCTCTGACCTGCGTTTAAATAATCTCATTGTAGTAGTCCCACTTCCAAAAGTTCTAACTCTATAATTGATTGTTTTTGGATATTTATGTATATGAACCTTTTCTCATTATTTGTTGGTGTAGGTATCTACAATTCTACATCCATGGCATATGTTGTGTACACCTTGTATGTATTAGTTGTTACAATAGCTGGTTCTCAAAATAGAACATAGGTATTTTTATAACTAATATTCTACTTTCAATTTCCATATTCCGTCATTATTTCTATAATATATAGATAAATACGTAAGACTGCAATTCTGCAGAGACTAAGATCACCATACAAGATCTTCAACATAAAATTACAATATAACGTAAAATTTGAAAATCATGGTCTGTCGTATTCAAATTTTAAATATGTACATATCTATGTTAAAATCTTGTGAAGATAATTTGGTGACCAGAAATCAGCAGAAATGTCAATATAATGTTAAATCCATATGTTCAGTTTTTAGAACGACCTAATAGTATAGCTGTGTTCCTATTTTAAAAGAAATATAGTTTAAAAGATGAGTGATTTCACTTATTGGATGAAATTTCTTTCTATACCATTAACATTAAGATTATGCGGCAGCAACTCTGACGTGTACTTATCAGTATGCTAGTGCATACTGATAAGTACACCTCAGAATTGCTGTCGTATATACTTATGGTAAAGAATGAAATGAGAATAGAATTTGTGCTGTGCGTTCAAGCGTGAATTTCATCCAGTAAGCGAAATCGCTCATCCTTTAAACTATATTTGAAGTACCTACCTATTTTTCTTACATTTTTGTGCTTATAAGAAATAGAATAATAAAAATCTGTTTATATATTTATTTATTTATTTTACTTAAACTGCTTACAGAACAACCAGTTCCATGTGAACAATACAAAATGGAAATACCGTGACTCACTTTTTTATTACTTACTTACTTATACTTACTCATTTACGGATGTATGAACTTCATCACAAGCCTTTCCACTTGTCGTGTAAGAGTTGAGGATGCTTCTCTAATCGTCTTTTCTTTTTCAGTTTTTTCCCATTACTAACTCTAGCTTCATAGACTTTTCTGGTTGTTGCGTTCTCCAATTCTGTGTACATGTCCCCGCCATCTCGACTGATTTTCTTTTATAATTTCTTCCACAATGCTTGCATTTTCCAGTTCCATTCCTTATTCTATCGAGTATTGTTTTCTTTAATCAATCTATTTTGGATTCTTAATGTTGTTTACTATTCACTTGCATGTGTCATTATTGGGATGCCTGTTTCACTTCATAGAATTTTTTACACATTTTTATTGCATTTCTGGAGAAACTCAAAATAAGGACAAAGTCTTACAGACTACATATTGTATATTATTTTCTACCAAATTAGTTTTAAGTCTTTTTCAGATAAAATCCCTCAGAGCTAAAATATAGGTAGGTACAGTCGTGTGCCAATAAATCTGGGACAGTGTTTTTTTCACATGCAGATTCAGTTAAGAATTGAAGAATATCTCCATGGATTTCCTACTATCAGAAAGAGTTACATTAAACTTTAACAGGTACTGAAACCCGTAACTCTCTCTGATAAGAGGAAATCCATGGAAATATTCTTCAAATTCTTAACTGAATCTGCATGTGAAAAAAACACTGTCCCAGATTTATTTGCACACGACTGTACATTCCATTAAAATATTTTGAATTTAGTTGTAGGATTTCATTAAATAGGAAATATTTTATTATGCTCTTATAGACATATAGAATAAAATCTTGTCAAGAATTTCGCTTTTCTGTAGTTGCCACAGTTATATAAATGTGGTAGATTAATCATACAGTCATTTCTACATTAATTGTGAAAAATTCTTAACACATGATTTGCATATTAATCGTTGAAGATTTTTAACACGTCATGGTCTGCATTAATTGTGAAAGATTTTTAACACATGTCATGGTCTGCATTAGTTGTGGAAGATTCTTAACACATTTCATGGCCCTGGAGGATTTACAAAAACCTCTTTTTCTCACTAACAAAGGAGTGTTTCAAAAAACGGTTGATACTGCCACCTACTTGTGTGTGTGTGTCTGTGAACAGAATATCTCAAAAACGAAAAAAAGGTATGGGGTTGAAACTTCATATATAAGTTTTGTGTACTATGTAGATACGACAGCAAGCTTTTGAAGAAAATCGCATAACCGCAAGTAGGTGTTTACTCTTGTGATTTTTTAGTTTTTTCGATTTTTTCAAAAACGGCTAACGATTTTTTTCAAACTTCTCACTTTTATTAAATTTTTGATGTGTATTGATGCGAGATAGGTAATTTTCTAGTTGAATGCTTCTAAAATGGGTTTCTTTTGTTTTTTTTCTATTTTTTTTATTAACTCCTATTTTAAATAGAACACCCGGTATATTATTACATTTTTGAATTCACCTTAAAATTCTAGAGAAAATTTGACCAAATCAACATGCGGTTGATGTTGAAGAAAAAGTATTGGAAAGGGTAGATGCTGAATCGAGAACTAGTACACGCCAAATTGCCCAGGAAGCTAATGTTTCTCAGAACATTGTTTCGCGCACATTGAAGATGAACGGTTTGTACTCTTTTCATTTCCAAAAAGTACAAGGGCTTACACCCAACGATTATTCGTTGCGGCAGCAGTTTTGTGAGTGGCTGATCAATTGTACGGAAGCAGAAGCAGGTTTTCCAACAAACATTCTGGTAACTGAAGAATGCTGTTTTACCAGGAATGGTAAGCTCAACTTCCACAATGCTCACACATGAGCTGATGAATATCCTCATGTGATCCGCCAAAGTAACCTTTAGCAACGTTTCAGTTTAAATTTATGAGCTGGAATTGTGAACAACACCTTAATAGGGCCTTTCGAATTTTACAAAAAGTTTTACCAGGACTCCTAGAAGGATGTTTCATTGGTTGTGCGACATAACAAGTGGTTTATGCATGATGGTTGTCCATCACATTTTAGTCGTCCTGTAAGAGATTATCTCGATCATACCTTTCCGGAATGGTAGATCGGTCGGGGTAAATTTATTCAGTAGCCACAACGCAGCCCTGATGTCAACCCACAGGACTTCTTATGGGGATACCTGAAAGACCGGGTACATGCAATTGAAGTTGCTACCATTGAAGAGTTGCGTCATCAGATCAATGTTGCTACAGAGGACTTGCAAGAACAATTTACCCAAGTGTCCATAAATTGGATTCTTCGTGATCTACTGTGTGTTGAAAGGCAGGGGCAGCATTTTAGACTATTTTTGTGATTTTGGTAAATGTTTATACTTATGTAGTTATTGCATTACTTCTTTTTCATAATTTTTGGTCTTTGTTAAATTTATGTTATTTTTAAAAACCTGTTTAATGTAATAAAAAAACATTTTTGCATTATTTAAAATTGAAAATAAGTAAATGCATAATTTAAAATTACAATTATGTACACCAAGTTTTCAAATAAAGTGTAAAAAAATATTTTTCTTAGAAAACGATAAAAAATTCAAATTCATTCTTTTTTAGTTATAAGACAATAGTAAGTAATTATAAAAAATTTATAATGACATTGAAATAGAAATTAGTTATAGAATTTAGCATTGGAGTGAGCACTGTTTTTTTTTCTCTGTTTGAAATTACATCGTTTCCAAAGAAACAAAGAAATCTTGTTCCTTTGGAAAAAATCTCTGGAAAACAATTTAATTTCAGCAGTCCTCAATCAGTGGATTTTTTTAAAGACCTTTAAACCACTGTAACATTTTCATTATTGGTTTTCTATCAAATGTTTGTTAATAAAAAATTTTTACTTTAATCCCATCTATCTACCCTAAAAATCTCCTCCATACGTTATAAATCACCTTGTATATTTATTTCGGAGAGGAGACTGAGAATAGAAATGGGGAAATGATAATAGAACTATGCGAGCTGAACAATCTCCGTATTACGAATGGATTCTACAAACACAAAACCATACATATGTACACCTGGATACAACCCACAAGAAAATTAAAAACCATCATATACTATTTCATCGTGAAAAAGGAAACAACCTTAAAGATTAAAGACGTCCGAGTTAAACGAGGAGCGGAGTGTGGTAGTGACCACAGACTCGTAGTGGCAAAGATAGATTTCCCATGAATAAGAGCACAAACAACAATGAATGAAAGAGAAACGGGAAAAGATATAGAAGAATGTAAATTAAAACTGCACCTACTTCAAGATGAATCCATCAAAGATCTATATCAAAGAAGACTCGACCAAAAATTAAACGATTTCCAATCTAATAACTTAGAAGAAACGTACACACATATAAAAAATAGTATAAAAGATGAGGGAAACAAGGAATACCTGGAAAATATAAACGACGATACTAAAAAGTGCATAATAGAAAAAAAACAGTTATACGAAAAGTGGCTCAATACAGACAAACCCGAAGATCTTGAAAAGTATAGGGAAAAAAACAGAGAATTCAAAAGAAGGGTTGCTAGAGAGAAGAATGAAAAGTTGCAATCGATATGCCAAAATATAGAGCAAAATATAGGGGGAACCAGAAATACGGAAGCCTGGCGAATAATCAAAACGCTAAGAACAAATAACAAAGAACGGACGCAGATAAATTATATCTCAGAAAAAGAATGGCAAGAATACTGTCAAGGCCTACTCACGGAAAACCGACCAAGTTCCAGAAGTCAGAAGATAATAATGAAACCGATCAACAAAACCCAGAAGAACAACTTACGGTAACTTTTAAAGAAATAAAGGATATTGTAAAAATACTGAAAAACAATAGATCTCCCGGACCAGGAGGTATATCTCCGGAGCTTATAAAGTATGGATCCGAAAAGCTTCTTCGTATGATTCAAAGAATGTTTGAGAGAGCCATTAATGGAGAAAAGTTGCCACAGGAATGGACAAATGCCTATATTACATCAATCTTTAAAAAAGGGAATAAGAAAATATGTGAAAACTACAGAGGCATTAGCGTTATATCTACAATGGGTAGGCTCTACGGAAAACTAATTAAAGAAAAATTGGAGGAAGATATTAAGGACAAAATACGAGAGGAACAGGCGGGGTTTACAGCGGGAAGATCCTGTATGGATCAAAAGAAAATGGCTAAAAATAGATCAGTACATCTTGCATTCATAGACTTAAGAAAGGCATACGATTCAATACCAAGAGAAAAGCTTTGGAAATCTATGAAACCAATCAACATCCCAAAAAAACTGATAATCGCAACCAAAAACCTGTATCAAGGGAACGCGGTGGCTATTAAACTAAATAATAAGATCGGACAAACCTTTGAAACCTCCAAAGGGCTATTACAGGGATGCTCAACGTCTCCTACACTATTTAAGATATTCCTTGCAGTAACATTAACACCATGGAAACAAAAGTGCGAAGGCATAGGAATTCCAATTAGAAATGAACATCTATTTACCTTAAGTTTCGCGGATGATCAAGTAGTAGTGGCACAGGATGAAGAAGACCGAAGCTACATGATTCGCAAACTGACGGAAGAATACTCAAAAAACGGGCTAGAAGTGAACTTTAAAAAAACAGAATACCTAGCCACAGGAACGGAAGACGTCGCAGATCTAGAAGTCACAGACGACATCACAATAAAGGGGAATAAAAGATTTAAGTACCTAGGTTTCACTATCTCCAAAGAAGGGACAACCACAGAAGACATGGAGAACAAGATAGGGCAAACTAAATCGTGTATTAGGCAACTAAATGGGATTCTATGGAATACGCACATTACAAAGAACACAAAAAAGGTTATCTTTAAAGCAATAATTAAAAGTATCATGACATATGGAGCAGAGAATTGGGTAATAAAAAGGGGTGATCAGAGCAGAATTATAGCCACAGAGATGGAGTACTGGAGATGATGCGCTAGAAAAACAAGACGGGATAGGATTCCTAATGAAGAAATAAGGAGAAGGATATCGGTAACGGAGGACATACTGACCTACATCGAAGGAAAACGGCCACGTTAGGAGAGCAACACCCCAACGATGGATAACGGAATGGAGCCCATTAGGAAGACGTAAGAGGGGACGACCCAGAAGATCCTTTAGAGATGAGGTGGACGAAGCCATGGATAGGAGAAGTCTCGGAGAAGAAGATTGGAACAACAAAGAGGAATGGAGAAATCGGTTGAGAGAGGGCAGACGGCAGCAGCTGTAAACACCCTATCTTTATATATATATATATATATTCAACACCAATCTCAGTACTTGGGCAACGATTTCAAGAGCTATTAATGGTTTGTTGAAATAAAACCACTTGATGCTAAGGTCGACGTTTAGATATTTATTGGTATCTTTATCAAGACCTAAAGAGAGATTTACAGATAAGAAGCGTTGTACAATGTAATTAGTTAAGATCTTACCTAACAACTTGTGGTACAAGACCAGAAGGGAACATGTAGTTCACAAAACATGTGACCAGATTTCAAATTTTAAATTTACAGGAGCAAAAACTGAACGAAGCAGCATATCACACAACAAAAAGTAATGCTAGATTTCTTGTCACCAGGTTACATGTTAAAAATTTACAAATACATTTAAAATTAATTAATTACTACAATTTTTATTGGTTTTAAGCCATAATGGCCGTCAATTTGATAAAATTGTTTAAACCCGACAAGGAATGCACGAAAGTTATAAACTTTGCAGATGTCAGTTTTGGGCCGCGCATGCGCCTTAGATCGGCGTCAGTAGTATACCAGGGACGTTCAAAATGGAAAGGCACTGTTCGCTAGCACAAGAAGGAAATATATGAAATTTAATTAAATTGTAAATTATTTATTTATGGGAATGAAAGATATATTATAAGGAGATTGAAACAGGTTAGGTTGAGGATTATTGAGCCACTGATTCTAACCAGGTTGGGGAAAATCTAAAGAAAAATCGTTATTGGACATGGCCAACAGGAGGTGATATGAAACACTGAGGTTGTCAATGTCTGTTTTTGAATTGAGTGTGTTGTTACTGCCAAAAATGTGGCACATTTCAATAAACAAACGATGGTTACTATTAGATTCTGTTGTAATGATTTTGGCATTATCAAAATCCATCTCATGACCTGTACTGTTGACGTGACTAGCTAAAGCACAAGCTTTGGGTTTTACACGGGAATCACTTTTGTGCTGGGTAATCCTAGCTTTCAACCTCTGTGAAGTTTGCCCAATATAGGTGGACTGGCAACCATTACAATTTATCTGATAGATGACATTTGGGGTTAGCATAATTGGAGTTTTATCTTTCAATTTGGAAAAACAATCTTTTATAATATGGTGATGTTTATCTGCTATTATTATGTGATTAAATTTGTGGAAAACCCTTTTTATTATGTGGGATAGCCCTTTGATGTAAATGAGACTTTTGTACATAGGGGGTTTGTCGTCCCCGTTTACAGACCTATCAAGAGGAGTGGCCCTGTTAATCGTATTGGAGAATAAAATAGAATTTAATAGTGAAATTGGATAATTATTTAATTTAAGAATGTTAATTAATTTATTAAGATTGGTCTTATGAAAATGTGGGTGTGAGATCGTAAGGATTCTGTGTTTAAGACCTCTTACGACATTAAGTTTGTGTCGAATGTTATGTATAGAATGTATATATATATATATAGTGATACCTGTTAAGTTGTCACTTCCGGGGCACAGATGTGACGGACTGACCTCCACCTTTTCTACTAATATTATATACAAAATAAACCCATATTTGTGCTGAGGGGAACTTCCGCTAGAGATCCATCAAAAGAGGGGAAACAATTTTTGGAAATAAAATTTTCATATATAATGTTCATATGTGAGATAGAAAGTCACTTCCGCAGGTGATTAACATACGGAACTATATATAAGACATGAATCGCACGAAGTCACATCCGCCAGTGTTGTCAGTTTTTCATATTATAACGCTTAGAATGAAATAATCGCAGCCGTGTCTTCTGACAAGAAATGTGGATTACTATCAAGCAAATATATTCCATTTTAAAAGAAGGTACTTTTCAGCACGTGAATGTGAAACGCATTAATTAATATGTGCCGTTAAATAGGAAACGCCAATCTGTAACGCAAAGTATATTTTTAAAATACAATTTTTGCACGTCCGGGAGTAGAAATCAGTTTCCAGGTTAAAAAATCATGACAGAAATAATGTGTTATGCCCTAGGGAAATAATAAAGTTATTAATAACTTTATTATTTTCCTAGGGAGTAAAAACGATTATTATATTTTCAGAGACTACTAAAATGTGTAAATCTGTCAAAATTAAAATATCAATAAATCAGGTTAAACTATTTTTTCACTTTTAATCTTACTTGGGGCGTGACAAAAAAGTATATAATCCTCAGGAGAGGATGCTATTATTCCGTCGGAAATAATCATGCATTTCTTTCCCTTGGTGTATAATATACTATTTTACTGTGGCTTAATATTATTGAGAAGAGCTATGATGTAACATTAATTTAACAGATCATGTACTTAATGTTTAATATTTAGGTGTAATCTAATAATTTCAATAACAAAAAAATAGATTTAGTTTGGCTTATGTTAGCATAACAAATTTGATTGGATACCGATTTCAAATCCATGACAATTGCCAATATGGCAACCAAAATGTATGAAATGTTAGTGAAAAAATATTTTTCGCCTACTGTGCTAATATTACTAACAAAATATATTACTCGACTAACCTTTCAACCAATGTCCACATTTGGTTTGTATAATACTGATATTAATCATTTGATGTAGATAGGCTGTGCGTGTAATAGGTAATTATAATTCTCATTAAATTCCTACATCAACAAGTCTTTTTATGAACCTGTTTTTTATAATAATCTGATTCGAGAAATACATAGCAAATACACATAATACGCTAGATTTGATTATTTTTATATATTTTTCATATTTTATGCTTAACCATTTTTGTCCTCGGTAGTTTACACTCTATTGATTTGATAATTTATGTTCAATGTTTGAGACCTTTGAGATACATCTCACGAGCTCTAATCAGCATATAGATCGCCCAACTGACAGACTGACTGAACAGACTCTTGTTACCCGTAGCTTTGATGAAATTAATTGTATGAAGAGTTAATTAATCTGTAAACCTAGAAATCTGTTTTGTTTCCAACATCACAGAGAAAAAATGACGTTGAAAATAAAGTAAATTTAAGAAAACATTTGTATTAAATCAGTAATTACAAAATAAAAATATATAAAATAAAATACAGTTCGTAAATACAATAGAAAATTAAAATAAAATACATTTAGTAAATACAATAGGAAATTAAAATAGAATAAATTTCCTAAATACAATAGAAAATTAAAATAAAATACATTTCGTAAATACAACAGAAAATTCAATTAAAATACATTTCGTAAATACAATAGAAAATAAAAATAAAATAGTTACAATATTAATTTTGAATTTTAGACTTTACTACTGTGATAGATCTATTTATTTTATACTTTCTGAGAAATTCTTTTATTTCCGTAGAAGGAGGATAACGTTCTTTTCGTATGTATGTAAAGAATTCCTTTTTCAAAACATGTAATTCTTTATTGGACCATGCTAAAAATACAATATTAAAATTTTGTTTTTAGAATCTACTTATATGACTTACAAACTCTTTGCTGTGAAGATTTGGGGGGACGCTTATAACGTTCATCTTAGCCATTATTAGAAATTTCATAATTTTTATCAGTATTATCACCATCTGAAATGAAACCATGTACTATTGCGGAAAAAATATTTCGCACGATACTTAATCTAGTTACTTGGTTTTCTCCAAAGTGGCTTAGTGTGTATCTGACTACTTGCCATTTTTCACATTTTGGGGTTATTGTCGGATTACTAGCTTTTCAGGTTATGTTCAGAAATGGGGCTTCTTCCGCAATAAACTTCATCGGACACACGTTGCAGTGACCATCCCTTTCCAGTTTTGCGATAACAAAGCCTTTTTCGGCCTTTCTTAGAACGTGATTCGGCATTTTAAGTTTTGATGGCAGAATGTCAGTTGTAGAACTGACAATTACAGCTGACAATTCAGTGACTTTAGTCCACTTGATAAAACCATACATACACAAGGCAAACAAACCGTGCGAAATATTTTTTCCGCAATAGTACTTTAAATAAATTTTTGTATATACTAATTTTACTATTGTCGTGCATTTCTATATCGTGCGACAATTCTACTTCATTGGAAAAAACTTCTTCATTTAGATCTTTGTTTGCACTCGTTGTATACTCTACATTCTGAAATCTTTTTGTTTTAAGACAATCCTCAATTCTAACTTCGATTTCCTGATGTATATGTTACAGGAAATGTATGAAACCTAGGAATTGTATACAATTCCTAGGAAATGTATATAATGCCGAGCCAATTTAGGAAATGTGTAAAATAATTAGTCAAAGGTTTTTTAATACATACATTTCCTAGGAAATGTATGTATTTCCTAGGCATTGTATGGAATTCCTAAATGGTACTAGGAAATGTATGAAAATCAACATTATACTGTAGAATTTGTGAATGAATGAAAAATAAAATACAGATGAACTGAAGTTTTCCTTAGCAGTGAGACGATTTTTCAGTGCTACTAACCTAACCTAACCTAATTTAACCTAACCTACTGACATAACATCCCGAATTTAACACATTTCCGATTCTAGTTTAGGAAATGTACACAATTCCTAGGAAATGTGTATAATAAAATTTATTTCACACATTTCCTGACGATTTTAGGCATTATATACATTTCCTAGGAATTCTACATAATGACGGATTACATACATTTCCGGTAACATACAGTCTGTTCTATAAAAAAGGCCCCGCCTTCTAGCTACTTTATTATTTATTTTAGACCCAATAAATCTTATATCAAATCAAATGACACATAAAAACCTACATTTTAACACAATCAACAAATTTTTATCTTCAATTGTTTCAGAGTGGTGACGTCACGTGCAATTTTTTTAAATGACACTGTATATATTTTTTGACATTTTCTGGTAGAGGTTTTTTTTCTCTTTTCAACAATATAAATATTTCCTGCACTTGCATAAAAAAAATTTCGTGAAAAATTACAAAAACTTTTTCACAGTGGGAGGCCATGTACAAAACTATAAACAAAAGTGTAACTCAGAAAAACAAAACAAATAGTAGCCAAACGCTTTAACTTTCCGATTTCAGAATAATCTAAAGTGTTTATTGTTTTGTTTTTCTGAGTTACACTTTTGTTTATAGTTTTGTATGGTGGCCTCCCACCGATAAAAAAGTTTTTTAATTTTTCTCAAAAATTTTCTTATGTAAGGGCATAAAATATTTATATTGTTGAAAAGAGAACAAAAACCTCTACCAGAAAATGTAAAAAAATATATACAGTGTCATTTAAAAAAATTGCACGTGACGTCACCACTCTGAAACAATTGAAGATAACATTTTTTTGATAGTGTTAAAATGTAGGTTTTTATGTGCCATTTGATTTGATATCAGGTATATTGGGTCTAAAATAAATAATAAAGTAGCTAGAAGGCGGGGCCTTTTTCATAGAACAGACGGTATACACTGTTCAATCTGAATATCAGATGTAGTATTGTTTTTTCCTAAAAATAAAACCAAAATTAAGTTACACAAGTATTAGTAAATGTTAAAGAAAAAGAGTTTATTTTCACTTAAAAGTTCAGTTTTAGAATATTCCAGAAAGTACTGGTCATCAATCCATTTCTACAACAGCAAATTGTGTGTAATTAATTATTAACCTAACCGCATGGGTTAAAATTCAGGTAACCCAAAAATTAATCAAATGGGCATTACAAAAACTGAGAAACTACAAATGAAAGTTTTGCGTATTTAAAAGCCTCCCTTAAGCCATTAGAGATTTTAAATTATTGTTCACGTAGATACCACAAGCCGGTGGCCAACAGAGGCGCGTTAATTGTCCATTTTAGAATATGCGATAAAGATGATGCCAGAATAGTACAATTTAGGATAATTTTGTTAAATGTATAGTAAGACGTAATGATATATTACTTATACTCACAAAATAAATAATTTATTATTATAATCATTGATTATAAATATGAGAACTTTTGAGAAAACGTACATAATTAAAATATAGCCGAATTCTTAAACTGCTTTTTAGGTCGAATATCTGCCCCCGTACCTTACAGCCACCTGTCTTTAAATAGGGTTCTTTATGGTGTCCGTTAAGGTAGCTTCGTTCCAAAGACGAGGAAGTCCCCGAATGGTTAGGTCATAAGCGTGCAGCATACAGGATTTCATTGCATAACTGTTACTTTTTGTTAAAATATTTCGAGAACCGAATGAACTCAGAAATACAATTTCTCATTTCAAAACATACAATAAAAATTAACCGAATGAATTAACGTTTCGTCTTTTACTAGGCAAAGAAAGGAAAACATTAATGCTTAATAATTACTGATGGGAAGAGTAGAACACTTTTGAGAAGCGGAATATAATTAATTTGAATGCAGAACAAGCGAATGTAACTATTTATTCCAAATGTATGTCACACCAGTAGTATTTATTCAACTCAATTCGGACCCGTCGTAAATCATAATGTTATGACTCGATTGTATCGCTTAGTCAACACTAGTGGATCCGCACAATGCAATATAAAAAATCCTTGAACATATACGGCATACTCCAATGACATAAGGGCGCCTTAGCAATTTTTTACGTTAACCCACAACGGAAATACCAGCCCTTATTGCAGAATAATCTGAATTAACTTCTGTTGAAACACCAATCAAAGTACATAGGTACTTACACGAGTCTTTTCAAAATACATTCGTCGTAATCCTTCCGTAGCTAAAGAAGTGTTTTTTGATAATTCCATTTCTGTAATTTACAAAATAGGCTTCAAAGTTTTAAAACGTTTAGAAACGGACGGGCATAAAATGTACATTAAGTTAAAAATGTGAAATAATTTTAACACATTTACTTTGGCAATTGGTATTATAAGCGGAAAGATTGATAAAAACTTACCTTTGTTTAGTGCCATTTTCACCAACAAATGAACCCTGATTCCCTGCATTATAAAACGACAAATCGGACTGACGCGATGTGGGCGATTCCAACCAGTTCAGCCCATGTGAAATTCACGACTAAAGCAACTATTCACGCCGTTTACAACGTTGTCATATTTTGGAAGTGACTTGTGCGAGTTTATTCATAAAAACTTTGGCAAATACATCGGAAGTCGCTTCGTACTAGGAGTACCTGAGCGCTGAAGTGATGGCAGCGCCAACGGTTATACGCCGAACTAATTGACGAACTCACTTTGATTAGGGGGTCAAAGTCACCTCCAGAACAAAATTGGGATTTGAGCTCTGGACGACATCTACAATCGAATGGCTTAAAAATCTTAGCAAAACGTTGTCACTTCCGAAATCGGAAGTGACAGCGTTATATATGAAGTCACAGCGTATGTGAGATACCTATTTCGGAAGTAACTTAGTATACTTTATCAATATATATATATATATATATATTATATTTTAGTAATTTGAATACTGTACTTTTTGCTGATTAAAAAGGAATGGTACTACGGGACACAAAGAAAATGATTGAAATGATTGAGAACTACTATGAAAACCTGTATGAGAGCAAGACCCATCCATCTAAACCGTCGAAACATAATCTGAAGAAGATGATGAATTTCAATTCATAGGATATACCTGACATAACTGAAGATGAAATTGTAAAGGCGATTAGAGACATAAAAAGAAATAAAGCCCTGGGCATAGACAACATAATACCCGAACACATAATGAAAGGAGGAGGAGAACTAAGTGCCTGAAAACTTTCTTTAACAAATGCCTCTCGGAAGCTAGTATACCAGAGGGATAGAATGACTTGTTGACCGTCCTAATACATAAGAAAGGAAGCCCATATAATCTCAGAAACTACAGGTCAATATCACTCTTACCACAACTATATAAATTACTGACTAAAATAATAACAAATAGGTTAACAAGGAAAGTAAACGTCTACCAGCCCGTGCAATAGGTTGACTTTAGAAAAAGCTTTAGTACGGCATGATAAAAATTCTAATTGAAAACGCCTACGAATACAACTTTACACTCTACCTCGCATTTAATGATTATGAAAATACCTTTGACAGTATCGAACTCTGGGCAGTGCAAGAAGGACTAATTAATCTCGAATTAACCACAGATACAGAACCTTACGACAAAACATATATAAGAAAGCAATTATGACGATACAGATGGATGCATTTCTAATTATAAATCCTATCAAAGTGTCTAGAGGAGCAAGACAAGGTGACACGATATCACCCAAACCTTTCGCGGCAGCCTTGGAAAACATCTTCAAAAATATGAATTAAGAAGATATGAGTGTAAACATGAACAAAAACTAAACCATTTGAGATTCGCAGACGACGTTGTCCTAATATCTGATAAATATGAAGACCTGCAACAAACGCTAAATGACATGCACACAGAAGCCTTAAAATGACCTTAAGTAAATCTAAAACAATGACAAACACACAGGACAATAGACAATTCTCAATAGAATCAACTCCCCCAGAATCAGTCGGAGAATATATTGTTATGATACGGAAAAATCAGGTTTTTGAATAAAAATTAAAGAACATATAAATTTGGGAGCTTAATCAACTTAGAAAAGTTTTAAAAAAGATTGTTTGTTTATTTGAAAATAAGTAATGGAAATTTAATTTGAGACAATTTACCATTTATTTTGAAAGGTAATAGCAATTGAGTATTCTATCATGGTGTTGAATTTTAATAAGCAAATATAAGTTAATTTTACATGTGACAAATATGCTTTCTATTAGAAATTAGAATATAGTAGGTAGAAATCATATTATTTAATTTTAACGAGTGTATGAATAATTGTAACTAGCAGAAAGAGGGATTTTGTTTGGGATTATTGTAAAAATAACAAATTTGAAGTGTAAACGTATTTTGAAAATATTCTTTCGAATTTAATAAAAAACTGAAAATTTTACCTTAATTTATATTGCTAATTTGATATAATACAATAGATAATATTTAAATGAAATTGGATTATTTAATGACTACGAGGAATAATAAGTTACATTAATTACTGGATTTGGTGATTGTCCGGAGGACGTGTTGATCATTTTGACGGGAGTTTCCGGTGGAACTGCTTGATTTGGAAGGTTCTATTTTATTGCTGACTACAGAGTAGGAGCTGGGGAATATAGAAGATTTATTTGGGATCATCTGTAAGTGGGAACTTGTCAGGAAGCTGTTCGGTTGACAGTAGCGTGAAGGGTGCAAGGAACAGAACCATTTCTGCAAGCAGCCAGGGTTTTGACGGTTGGCAGAGCATCGAGGCTGGTCTGTCGAGGATCCTAGGTGTGAACCTCAGGAACAGTGGTGTTTTGAGGTGACTAGAAGTGAAAGTACGAGGAGTTCAGGTTGGTCTTAACTAGTCCTATAGAAGCATATTGAATAAAAGACAATTAAAAAGAGTGAAATAAATATAATACAGTACTTACTTTAGTGAATTGAATCAATTATGTGTGAGTAGAAAGAATATTTGTCATTTTTGGTTTGATTATTGTTGGATCATTGTTTGAAGTTAAGCTGACAGTTAGTGTCAGTCCATAATCAAAAGTCATTATAAAAATTTAAATTACAAATAACAGACAACTAGATTGACGAACCACCATTGAAGAGTCTCAATGCAATACATTTATTTAAAAGAATAGAATTTAAAATTCAAATTAAATAAATCAATTTGAAAGTAAATAGTAGAGCTAATATTACGTAATTAAATAGGCGTCTCAACGTATAAGCTACTACAATATATATCTCGGTCAATCCATTAAGCCCACTAAAAAGAACTATATATAAAAACTAATAATGAGACTATCTTCTCAGATTCAAGATATAACGACACACCAGAAACACAAATATGGCCATAAAAAACATTACCGACCAGCTGGAAAAATACGGAGAGGAAATAAGAACCTTAAAAGAAGAGTCCCTGAGGAAAGAACCCAAATGGGAGAAATAAAAATCAGAACTCGGAAGCGAAATTGGACAATTGAAGAAGAAGATGGAAAGCCAAGAAAGAAACAAAAAGAGAAATAACGTAGTTATCAGGGGTGCAAATTTTTTGCAAAGTAAACACCAAACAAGAAGGAAAGGAATTTATAAGGAAAGAGATAGGAGTAGCCACAGATATAGCGGAAGTATATTAGGTAGGAATCCAAGAAAGGAAGATGACGATAGTAAAGCTGGAGAACTTTGAACAAAAGATTTAGTTGCTTTCTTTTAGTCCATATAGGGGTCACCAGGTTAACACAAACAAAACTTTTTGTGCAGTTCCTTTTGAATTTTGGTGTTTACCGGCACGGAAAACATGTATTTTACCAATACACAATATTAAACTAGTATCAATACTTACAATGCATCACCGCTTTCCCAGTTTTAATGAAATATGCAAAACATTAATTAAATGTCAAAAAACATCACAATGACGTTTTATCCCGTTATTAATTTTTCACGTGGTAGATCCGCGCGGGAACTAGGAAAATAAGACACCAACGCAACGGTGTTGCCAGACGTAGGTATTTCTCTCTAAACCTATATAAAATTTGTCAAAAGAGAGACGTAAGAAAGGACTTTCAATAAAAGCTACAATGTAGTGATTTTTTCTATCTACGAGAGTAAAAAATGAAACAAAGAGAAAAATCTACTTAATTTGCAAGAATTCTGAAATAATGTACTTTCGTAGGTTCAAAAGCTGCTTTACAAACCTTCGAGAACATACACATTTAATCTATTTTCAATAAACTCAAAAAAAATTAAGACGACTAAATATTGTCAAAATTCATTAAATTAGCACTTTATTTATGGCCGAATGAAATATAGGATCCAACCAAAATGAATGTAGAAGACTTTTAGTTTCATGCTGAAAATATGAAATGTTACCAATCAGTGCATTTTCGAAAATATTTGTACTTTAGCAAAATAGTTTTATCGCTGCCACACTAAAATGCGGCAGTGAAACGAATATTTTCAATATGTAGCTATATAAAAACAAAACTAAGAAATAGAGTTAGTACCAAATATTTAAGAGAAGCCGCAGTTGCATTAAGCAAATCCTCGGTTCGAATGGCCGAAATTTTTCCGCAGTCTTGCCGATTGAAATCGGGCTCGGTGAGACCATTCACAGTTGGGCACCAAATTAACTGTGCTCTACTCAGAACCACAGACCTAAGAGATAGAGTAACAAGGTCAACACATCACCATGACACACACCTAACATAATGGTTGCTGAGAAAGCACAAAAGACCCGCTCAAACTTTGTATCCCGAATCCGGGGCAAGTTGAGCATTGTACCGCCAGATGCAAGAGCATAAAACATCAGCCTCTACACCGCAAGGTAAAATAAGGTTATCGAGAATACATAATACATACCAAATATTTGAGCTCTTTGATAAGGATAAAAAAATCGAAAATAAGTCTACAGTTATATAAAAATTATTGGTATTAATTAAAAACAGGGGACGAAAATGAAATTTTAAAAATGTATTTTTGATTCTGGTTAATTAGAATCACAATAAAAAAGTTACATTGCTTAAATTTACTTAATATGTAGGCACCAATTTAGAATTTACACAATGTTTAAGTAAAATGTTTAATTTACAACTGATTTTTAAGGGATATAGGTAAAAAAATTAGGTTAACTGCCTCCTACCTTCTGTATTTTCATACATAATAAAATTGGAATATTTTTTTAAATAAGATTTTATTCTTGGCGTTGCAGGCCATAATATCTCGGGAAGTGTTGGTGCTGTAACTTTAGCTTACTATTGTTAGTACTGCGATTGACTTCTATCGTAGGGAAAAGTAGAGATTTTTATCTGTTAGAAAGAGATATTGGTTACAGGAATTTAGGCAACACTGGCCACCAGAATCTTCGAAACCGTATGAAATCGCTCCACCTATATCGCATTGACAAAGAAGCCACTAATAGAAAAGTTTCTTAAATGCACCTGTCGAATAATTGTTAGAGACTGGCCCACCCATCGGAGGGCGCTAGTGTTAGCACTCTACAAGGTTGGTAAAACTGAGTAATTCCTATACTCAGTTCTACCAACTTTGCCTCTTCGCTTTTTGAAAAGTATACATCTTTCAAACTGATAGCTTTCTTGTGAGCCAAAAGTTTCGAAAAACTTTAATAATGAGTAGTCCAAAGTGTGCCGATTTAGTAAATAGGAGATACAGATTTTTCAAAATGACTAAGGGTTTTTTTAATACATCTGTCAAATAATTGTTAGAAATTGGCCCACCCGTCAGAAGGTGCAAGTGTCATTTCATAAACTCATGCGTCAAACTGACAGTGTGCTCGTTAGCCATAAGTTGTAAAAATTTTTAACAATTTTGCGGTTCAAAACTTTAAAAACGAAATTCTGATGGAGGCTAATTATGTAAATGCCCATTTTTATTGATCTTGACGGCATATCTTTGATTAATTCAAATATCGTAGTAATGACGTATTTGAATTTTGCCGCCTTTCTAGAATGGTTTCTGGTCCATCCACTGTACGGCGCTGAAACTTTTATACAAGCTTACTGTGGGAGATTACCTTGTTAGTGCGTTTGTTTTTTGTGATGGCATTGACATCGGTTAGACCGTGGTTGCAAAGTAAATTTGCTGTTTTTTCAAACGAAAACAAGTGTAATTAAATATAAATTTGTCTTTCTCGCCTAGTATCTGATCCCCTGCCTGGCAGCTCTGATATCGTTGACTATAAATCGCTGTTTAGCTACAACTCTTCAACTAAACTCTTCTGAAATTGAGGTTAAGTGTCGCGGGTTTGCATACGAATAGCTATTAGAAAGTATAATTATTTACATTACAGATGGTTAGAGGACCACGATTTCATTATTGGAGTAGTTCTAGAGCACCTTACCCTTCTCATCCAGACTTCATGTTTATTTAAGGTAAAGTGGCCATTTTTGTCTTGGTTTGCGGGACGTCAAATTTTTCTTTTACGCGAAACCTTTTTTATGGATCCCAGTGGCATATTATAGCAGAAGCTTGAAAAGCCCGAGCTTCTGGCGAAAAATTTCAATGGGCGCCAAAATGGAGTAATCCATAAAATATTATGTCACCTTGATCAAAATGATTAATCCCCAGGCATGTACCAAGTGGGCAAATGGCGATGTTTTCATAGGGAATCTTCATAACTATAAGAGATATGGAAAAATGAACGCCCAACCTGTATCTCTTTTTTGAGGAAAATTAATGGTGAAAACCAAAATTGGCTATCGTCTACATTTGTCAGGCACATTTTAGTAAGAAGGCAGTGCTGTAGTCAATTTTTCAAAAGACAAATAATTTAAATTTCAGTTTTACCATCATAGAGGTGTTCTTTCTTATATGGAACTTAGTTGGCTGTACATAAAAAAATTAAATTTTAGTTTTACCATCAAAGAGTTATTCTTTTTTATATCGATCTCATAGTTGGCTGTGGCATCATAAGAAAGGGAATTTTTTACCATTCCAGTGATATATATCACATAATATACCATTGGGGCCATAATTATATAAAACAGCAATGTGATAGAGTGAACAAAAAAAAACAGAATGTATTGCATGAGTACATGAACATAGAAACAGATATTTGAGCACGCTTCACACTCATTATAATTATGACATGTCAATTAAATCACCCTAATAACATAATCTTTCTGTACCTATGGTAATTTCTTTCTTACTTGAGCATTTTGTTTTCTTTTTCATGCTATTATCATTGCTGCAATGTGGTTTGGCCGTTTCCATAAGAATTTGATTGTTACCTATTTGGTTTTAAAGATACAATTTGTAAATGAGTTTATTTTAAAATGCAATATATGAACCGTAATTTCATTGCAAAATAAGTATCACAAATAACAACAGGAATGTAAAATGTAATAACTCACATACTTGCTGGAAACTAAAGTGTGTATACCATTTGACCAACATAATTTCTTTCTCAGTAGAATATACCTATAATTATTTAACCTACTCAATAGTTACTACCCTTTCGAGTGCAAGGCACCTACTCAATAACGCTTCTATATTGTAGTGTTTGTAAGAACAAAAATTTATTATTTAATTGATAATTATTCAAATTTAAAATTAATTATTGCTTTCAGTCAGAACACCTTTATTTAATTCATCAGCTGTCTTATGCTTTGTTTATGATAATAGTAGTAATCTTTTATGAAGAGCAATGTTTTTATGCCCATGTATAAATATAATATTAACATCTGTTATATGCACAATTGCCACTATGACAATCGGGTCCATATCACAATGGCCACTTAAGATTTTGAGTTTTTATAATGGCCATCGTGATCATAACTACCACCAAGTACGTGTGTCCATAACGGCCACCTCCATCACAACGGCCACCAGAGTCTATATTCACTACGGCCTTCTTGATCATAGTGGCCACCTAGAAGTACACGCGCTGCTGAAAGCAGAATATGTTCATAATGGCAATCTTGTTCATAACAGTAACCAAAAGTCCATGTTCACAACGACCACCAAGATAAGATTTTGGGCATGCTCATTGTAGTGCATAATTTTTATTGTCACATAGACAGTATTATAAAATAAGCGGTATTTAAAGCCGATTTAACCAAAAGTTGCAGTTTTTGTTTTTCCCAGTTCCTTATAGTTAAATAAAGATAGAAAGTTAATGCATCACAGAAAAAGGGTAATGTAGGTGACGACATTCAAAAGCAATTCAGAGATTATGCGTCTGCCAACATTGAACAATTTCAGAGGCTGCTGGCGCAAACTAACTGGAATAGCGTCTTCATCGCAGGTAACGTGAATGAAGCGAGTGAGTGTTTTCTCAAAAAAATTCAACAATGTTTGCATGTGTCATTTCCAAATATGTCAGCAAATACCAAAAAACCTAATATGTATTTTGTCAAAAAATGGGTAACTTCAAATATTAAAAAACTAAGTTCTCAATTAAAGGATATTTTTCAAATAATTAAGAAAT
This sequence comes from Agriotes lineatus, assembly GCA_940337035.1. Taxonomy (NCBI): domain Eukaryota; kingdom Metazoa; phylum Arthropoda; class Insecta; order Coleoptera; family Elateridae; genus Agriotes; species Agriotes lineatus. Next base: position 198,099 of record CALNHX010000817.1, read on the forward strand.
TTGATCATAGCAACTTATTCAATTTGTATAAATGTAACAAAAATTGCTAAAACGGGAAATCAAAACTGCAAAAAAATCCTACTAATGTAATAAAATTTAAATGTCAGATAATTGCTTTAATGCTAACAGGAAGTTAATTAATTCTAGATTAAGTAGAAACAAAAAATCACAAATAATATGATGTTAAGAAATGGTGACTATTTGATAACTGATTTTTGCCCTGTATCTAATCACATGGCAGAATTTTTGTCAAATGTTACACAAAGTAAACTTATGGAACATTTTGCTGATAATGTGTCTGAATGTTGTACTATTAGTAACAGTATTAATAAATTAATTGTGTTATATCCTGTGACTCCACATGAAATTGAAATTATTTTAAAATCTTTAAAGAATAAGCATTCTGCCAGTACAGACGGTATCCCGGCATTGTCAGCAAAATGGGCTATGGAGTATATTGTCAAAGCGTTATGTTATATTGCTAGTTTAAGCATTACAGCAGGCAGCTTCTCTAATGAATTTAAGAAGGGATGTGTTGTACCTATCTTTTATAAAGGTGACCCATTAGACTCAGAATTACAGACCTATAGCATTAGTAAGCGTCTTTTCCAAAGTTTTAGAAAAAATTATGTTATGCAGGCTAATGGGTTACCTTGAAACAAATAATCTACTGATAAATAACCAACATGGTTTCCAAAGAAACTGTTCTGTTGAAACGGCAAGTATCAATTTTGTACAATTTGTCTATGATAGCTTAGATGAAGGTCTTCATGTAGCAACACTATATTTTGATTTAACGCGGGCATTTGATACTTTACATCCCTCATCTATTCAAGATAAATTATGTAATTTGGGTATACGTGGTGTTGCTTTAAATTGGATGGTGTCTTTTATTACTAATCGTAGTTTCATAGTTAAAGTGAATGGTGCGCTTTCTGAGAGCATGCTACTTCCTTAGGCGTTTCTCAGGGATCCGTACTAGGACCAATCATAGTTATTTTATTTCTAAACGATATGCCAATCTTCATAAAGAAGGTAATCTAATAATGTATGCTGATGATACGTCAGTGACTGTGGCTGCTGAATCTCTCGAGGAACTACAGGGAAGGATTGCTATTGTTTATAATGTATTTACTAGGTAGTGTAAAAGAGACCTGCTCATAATGAATGCACTGAAAACTCAATATATATATTTCAGCATAAGAAAATGTATACCTGTCCATTTAATACTTGATAGTATCAATACCGTAATAGAATTTAAAAATAATGTAATCTTTTTAGACACCATAATCGACCACAATCTAGAACGGGTCAGTCATATTGACATGGTATGTAAATTATCTAACGCATTCTTTGCTCTAATGCAGTTGTAACCAGTAATGGACAGAAATACATTAATTAAAGTGTATTATGGACTGGCATATTCTCATATGTCATTTAGTTTAGCTTAGGAGAGAAAACATCACATTGATGAGGTCATCGTCTTGGGCCCAAGTTGTTTAGAATTTCATCTTGCCATCTTGATTTTGATTATTTTCCTCCTCACTATTGAATGATGGTAGTAATTAATAATAAGTACACAAAAATGCAACAAATTTTAACATATGTTATGACTTCTAAAGGGAAAGTGCACATTCTATATATAGTAGTTTTTGATGATAATACTTGTCGCTTTGCTCGTTGTACAGGGTTATTCATTATAAATTACCCACCCCTTATCATCGTTATTATTGTCTATAGAAAAAAAGTTTTAAATAAAAGTTATGTGGTTATAACTGAATTTTGTTAAAATGCTATCAAAAGTACAGTGGCGTGCATAATTAAGGGGATACAAAAAAGTAATGTATTTTTTTAAATGGAACACCCTGTATATTATTAAATTTTTGGAATGATCTTTTTCTCCTGATTTCAAAAATATATTATATGTTACCCCTATATTATACCGTTTTTGAGTTATTAACCGTCGAATATCTTAGTTAAAGTAGTTACTGTAAATATGGAAAAGTTAACATTATTAAAGTAAGCTATGAAAATGACTACTAATGTTTGATAAGTGACATTTATTTAATGAAATAATCAAAATGGTTTACAGTGAGGAAGAAAAAGTCCAAATATTTACTTGTTATACTATACAAAATAATAATAAATAATAATATTCGACGTTTAATAACTCAAAAACGGTATAAGGTAGGGGTAACATGTGGTATATTTTTGAAATCAGGAAAGAAAGATCATTCCAAAAATTTAATAATATACAGGGTGTTCTATTTAAAAAACAAATAACTTTATTTGTATCCCCTTAATTATGCACGCCACTGTACTTTTGATAGCATTTTATCAAAATTCAGTTATAACCACATAACTTTTATTTAAAACTTTTTTTTCTATAGACAATAATAACGATGATAAGGGGTGGGTAATTTATAATGAATAACCCTGTACAACATTTACGACTCTTAAAAAACACACATTTTTCCACAACCTAGAGTATAAATCAGTTTCTAGGTTACAAAAATTGTGACAGAAAGAACACATTTTCTCTGTAGGGACAAAAGTAATAAGAAAATGTCTGTTGTCATAGTATTTATAAAATAACACAATTCTGAGTTACGGCAATGCATTAGTCACAAAAATACTTGTTTCGTGTTGTTCTGATCCCTGTCGTGAACAAAATAGTAGGTATATACACGGCAGAAGAGAACGTTATTTTTCCCTCTGTGTATTTGTAGTCTTAGGACTCCAACTCACACCTTGGGAAAAATTATACCTTTCTCTTCCTTGTTGGAATCTACTATTTTTTCATGTTAGCATTGGTGATGGATATTATTTGAAGGCCTTTTATTGCACCTTTTACAAATTGATAAACAGGGGGTTACTTCCATAGCCTGGCTATCCCTGTTAGCATAAATACCTTCAATAATTTGAAATAAGTTAATATTAGTGTACACAATAAATTTGTAAAAAATAATTACTTTAACATGATTTGCAGTTTTGTGTTTGTTGATCACCAAAATTTTCAAATCTCTCAACTCTGTCGGAAAATTGATTGTAATGTAAACGAGGCGTTAAACTGATCTCATCAAATACTAGAAAACAATACCTCTCCAAAAGACGCATGCCCTTCGAAGTGCCTTTCAAGCAATCAAACACACATTCATTTAGCCCAAGATATAACGGTGTTCTGTTTAACAATTTTTTTAAAGTTACTCATGATGGCAAGGTAAAAATTCTGGAGACCCGTTCCACTTTGTTTACATAATGCCAAAACGATTACTTTATCTTCAATAGAAAAACTTGGACCCTTCAGGTTTTTGTCCAGGCAGGCAAGTTGATTTTTAAAATAATGCTTGGTGGTACTATTTAAATTGGTGGTTATTGTTTCAAAAGCTTCTGTTTTCGCATATCTTTCAGCCATATGGAAACAAATTTTTAAACTTTGCGTTTTCTTTGCAAGTACCTACCCTAGCTTGTCTTTTATATTTCGAAAGTTCCCGATAAATTTGACTCGCTTTTCGCATAAGTTTGGAAGCTTTCTTCACATTTATAGAATGCGGAAGCCCAAATTCTACAATAAAAAATTTACAAAATAGTGACATTTAAAAAATAATATGTAGTAATAATAACACAAACCTTTTCATCTTTTTGGTGTTCAAGGTGTTTGGATAGAACGCAAACTTGGTGTATGTTCTTCAACACTTTTATGTGCCCTGGGATTGGAAGTGCTTTCTGTGTCCTTCCCAAGCATTTCTACAATTAATAATAATGTTGAAAATATATAATTGCATAACGAACACTTTCTAATCTTAAATATCATCAATTTTATAGACTATTCTGACAAACTTACTTGGTAACAATATTATACGTTACACACCCTTTTTAAGCACATTATTTGGTCCAAAATCTTCTGCAATGAAATGTTTTTTGCAAACCTGATAATTTGTATAGTTACACCGTTGCTGTTGGTAAATCGGCAACATATTTATTACCGGCAACTGCTAATCAAGTTGCAAATAAAGCTGGATCTTTTTGAGGATTGGAAAATCTGTGTCTGCTATAACATTTCTTTGGTTCACAAACTGGCACCACACAACCGGCTTTTCCCATCGTAATTGGAATAATTTAATATATAACCACGTGGCACAGCAGTTGTACACAAACACACATGTGACGTTAGAAAGGCATGTTTAGCAAGTGATCCGCAAAAAAGGAAGCACAGTTGACAATTGACAGTCAGTTGATAAAACGGGCAGCAATTTGAAACTCTATACTAGTGGCGGCATCTGGTGACTTGGGTTTGCTGTTTTACGTTAGCCATGACAGGTCGACTTGGTAGAGGGGTGATATTATTCTACCCTCTTGGGGTTATATTATCTATGGTTTAATGTTAACAAACTGTTGCACAACCTTAATTGATCTCACTAATATCTGCATACAAAGACCATATTTATAGATTTTTCATAAAATCATTTATTGATGCAGTTGTTCATTGCGTACAAACCATTCAGCATTGGTGGCAATCCGCAAAACTTTATTTTGGAAAGTTTGAATTTTCGTTATGTTTGTGTAGCTTGCTGTTCCCCATACAGCGCACGCGTATGTGAGAGTTGGTCTTAATATTGATTTGTATATCGTCATAGCACATTCAATTCGAAGGGGGGACTTTTTATTCAAGATTCGATAGAGTGTCATTAGTTTTGCATATGTGTCATTTAGCTTTTATTTATGTGATACCCCCATCTTAATTGACGATCTAGGTACAGCCCAAGATACTTAACTGCCGAGTCGTTTGGGTTCCATGTTATCTGCCTATCATTTATAATTATCGGTGCTGGATTAGTAGGTGTTCTTAGGGTGAATATTTTGGTTTCACATTTAGAAGCATTTAGCTTGATGTTCCACTTAGCGAACCATTTAGATAGTGTACCAACTGCAACTTGGAAGGTTTGGGAAGCAATATAGATGTGTTTAGCAATGACGTAGTAAGTGGGGGTTGTTTGAACGTCACGATCCAAACAAATTGCATAGTTGCCGGTGTTACGACGTTGCTCTGTGATATTGCTCTTTATTGACAGACAGTTTAAGGGTTATTTGATAGAATGCCTATTCGTAAGACAAGAAGAATTTGTGAAAACAATTATTTAAAGATTAAAGCATACCAACAATAATTACGTCGTTGTCGTTCTTTTGTGCTTGAAGTGCTTGCAACGATGGCTCAAAAACACGTGCTGAAATTATCTTCATTGAATAATTATTTCAAAGATGAGATGAAACTAATTGAAAGAGGCAAAAATGCATTGGAGTCTGGTCATGTTTTAAACATGAAATATAATGATAGTGCAAAAACCATCAGTGGGTCAGTTCATGCTAGCATGAAAGATATAATCTACCAAGTTGAGGTAAGCTATAGTTTCTTTATAATTAACTTTTAACCGATCCTAACCTAACAAATTTAAATTGATTGAAAGTGCTATTTAACATAGTGACGAGAACCTTATCTGTCTGTTTTAGATATTTTTGGACAAAGATAAGAACATAACCAAGTCAAGGTATACATGTCCATGTGGCCAACTTTCCTGCCACCATGTCGCAGCAACAGGGTTATTTGCGCATTACAATGTATCTGTAACCGATCAATCGTGCAGCTGGTCGGCACCAAAAGTAAATGCAGTTGAGCAGGTGGTAAAAACGATTGAAGAATTATTTCCTCCGACAAAAGAATACCATGCTTCTAAAAGAGATGTTAGCGAACCTGAAATTGAATGTCTCCGAGAAGAGTTGGCATCATTTGGTGGTGCAGTAGGCTTTACTTGGCTTTTAGCCCCCAAACTCGCATCGCAGGAGGAAAATGTGGTAGTAAATGTTGGCGATGTAATTTTTTCTGAAGACTACCAAAAGAGTGTCCAAAAAACCTCTTATTTTGAAGAAAAAATACGCGTCACACCAGAAATGGTGCTTGAAGTATTTGAAAAAACTATAGGACAATCAGACAATCCTGTGTGGTTAATTGCCAAAAAGCTCCGACTGACAGCCAGTTTATTTGGAATGATCCTCGCTGCCTGTAAAAGGAAAAGCTATCCACCATCGCTTTTTAAAAGACTTACAGGTAAATTCTGTAATTGCTGTAGATTATGAATTCTCTAATTTTTTAAATAAATCTTTACAGGAACATACAACTTAGATGGTGTGAAAACTGTACAGTGGGGTCAACATGAAGTGGATGCTATTAAAGCATTTACTGCATCAACTTTGCTACCAGTGATCCGTGCCGGATTATGGCTCCACAATTGTGGATATCTTGGTGCAAGCCCTGATGGCCTTGTAGGTGAAGATGCCCTGGTAGAAATTAAGTGTCCTTTTAAATATCGGGACATGAACCTAATACAGGCACTTTCACGTGACAAAAAATATATTTGTATTTTAGATGTTGAAACGCAGCGATTTACTGTAAACGAAAGCCATGAATATTTTCACCAAATTCAAGGACAGTTGCATTTACTAAATAAAAACTGTGTTATTTAGTTATATGGACACCTCGTATGCTGGTTGTACTAAATATTGTACGAAATGAAAAGTGGGCAGAAAATATAGATGTACTACAAAATTTTTATATTAATCGTTTCATCCCGCATGTAACTAGTACAACATGATTAAACAAAAATAAAGTAGTTAGTCCCAAATAAACATGTAGTTTCATTTTTTTGTTAGTAAATTATACATATACGTAATGATAATGCAGTAATAAACTGGTTTATTTAATACTGTACAATAATTTTCTAAATATATAATTATTAGCTGAAACACTTGTAATAAATTTCCACCTCTTTTATTAGAGGCTCTTGAAAATTTGTTAAAACCCCACAAACTTGCCAGATTTTTGTAGAAAGTGGCATCAAGTTTGTGGAATCAAACTTAATATTTTATAGGCTTTACAACGTCGAATTGCTCGCTCCACGTGAATTCTTGCACGAGCTATGTTTCGTGTTTGAATTATTTGGTCCTCCTTAAATTGTGGCTGCCACAAAAATGGTGGTATGTGTAGTGAAACACCAGCAGGTAGAATGTCGCTAATCAGAAAGCCTTTATCTGCGATTATTAAATCGCCGGGCTCAAAAACACTTAGCACCCCGCACTCATGCACAATTACTTTGTCCGATGTTAAACCAGAGTACAATGGACTCATGTAAGTTACCATGCCATTGGGTGCTACACCAATAAGTCCCTTAAGGGTATTTCGGTGCTTGTAGTGGCTGTAAGTTTCTCTCTTTTTATGAGGAGAACAAGGAATTTCAGAAAAAAATTTTGTACAATCTATTACCATCCTTGTGTTGGGAAAAACCGAAAAGCAACTGGGCCAGCATGCTCTGTTGTTTGCTCTGTAGGGAATGGACGACATCAATTGACAAAATATCACCTTATGCAACAAATGTAACCAGGTTACAAAGATATTTGTAATTGTTGCAGTAGAACAGTTAAACCGTTGGGCTAAGTCTTTATGTGGAGCGTTTTGACGTAGCTTATATAATGTCAAAAAAGTTGATTTAATTCACTAATGCAGTCAACATTCCATCCAAGATAGTATCTTTTCGATGTTTTCCAGTAGATGGAAAAGACTCAAAAAAATTGTTTTATTTGGCAGTCCAGTGTATAAAACTATAAGATCTTCCTTATCTTGTATGTGTGTAAAAGAAAATGATGTTTCTAATTTTTCTAGCTTTTTTGTTACATCGTGCAACTCTTTCTCCAGTAACATATTTTCAGCTTCGGTTAATATACTTGAAGTTGATGGCTGCGTTTCTACACTTCTGCTTGTACATGCCTGAACCTGGACAGCATTTTCCTGTTGAACAGTAGTCACGTTCTTAGTTCTTCTGTAAAATGAAACGGAATGTTAATAAAACATATTTTATATTACTAAGGCTTAACTTACTTTGTCTCTTTTCTGGCAGGAGGAGAAGGAAACACATGGCTACGAGTCGCATTATGTTCGAAGAGGGTTGGGCCATGCTGCTTTAACCCATCTCTAAAATGACAACTACACAGCCTAGAGCCATCATTGGGTTCTCTGTCTCTTCTTCTAAATAAGGAAAAGTTACAAAAAAAGTTAATAACTACTGACAAATGCAAAAATTTAAATTTTCAAAGAGTTTAACATAACCTATCTTTTACCTTACAAGTTTAATCCATCATCGTCTTTCCGTTGGATCTTTTGGAAACGTAAAAACTTACAACAATGTTTTTCATTGTAATGTTTACAGTCAGGCGCAAAGCACATCATCGTAACTAAATACAAACTTAATTTAGGCACTTTATAACACAACAGGTGAACGTCCGCAATGCTACCATGCAGTACTTCTTTATAACGTCAGTTAATAAAGCTTAAAATTGATTGCCAGAGCCAATAACCAGTTGCTATGCGCGTTGTTTGGATTGGAACGGGGTTGTCAAGGCATCGACTACGTCACACTAAATGCGTCTATTGATATCGTTGTGCTGGGTTATAACCGAGGTGTCGTCAGCTTACATAATCACACATGAGTTATTGGGAGTGAGTATATCGTAAACAACAATATTGAATAATAAAGGCCCACAACGGATCCCTGAGGAATACCTGCACTTATTTTCTTCTTTTCTGATCTAGAGTTGTTAATTTTCACAACAAAGTTTCTACTATCCATAAATGACATGATAATATTTGTTAAATATTCTGGACAGTTTAAATTAACCATTTTGTAGATAAGACCCCTTTGCCACACTTTGTCAAAAGCTTGTGCTACATCGAGGAAAGCAATCGCAATAGAATGTTTAGGGCGGAAGCCAAATTGAAACATAGGAATAATAGACTGTGAGTCAAGATATGATTGTACTTAGTCGAGCATAGATAATCTTTTCGAGGATTTTAGATAGGGTGCATAGCAAGCTAATAAGTCTATAGTTGGCAGGATCACTATGATTTTTCCCTGGCTTTGGAAATACTAAAATCTCAGCATGTTTCCATGCAGTAGGAAAATAACCGATTGCCAAGCATATATTGAAGATCGTTGTTAAAAACGTTAGGGCTTTAGGGTTAACTTTTTTAGTATTATGTTAGGTATAAGATCACTGCCAGGAGATTTTTTATTTGGAAGCTGCTTAATGAATTTTTCTATCTCTTGGGGAGTGGTTGTTGAGATATCCTCAGTTGGCAGAGGTAGTCGATTCTCAATTTGTTTGTGTATGTTATTATTGAATTCCAAATTTTCTTGCTCAATGTTTAGCATGAAGGTTTCCTGGAGATGATTTGCCATCACTTCACATTTTTCATTGTCACTGCAGTAGTTAACCTTGTTGTGTTTAATGGTTGGAATAACTGTTTGCAGACTCATAATCTTCTTAGTAGCACGCCACATGGTTGGGTCATTTGGCTCTAGCATTTCTATATATTTTTTGTAGTTGTTTAACCGAAAATTGTCAACTTCCCACTTTACTTGGTGTATCAATCCGTTTAGTTGCAGTTTAAGATCTGGTTGTCGATTGCGCTACCATCTTCTTCTTATATTGTTTTTCTGTTTAATTAGGTCTAATATATATTGCGGAAGCTTACAGTGTTGTGTGTGGTTTATTCTTTTGTTACTTTGTGTTATGGAATTTTGTACTGCAACCGTAACCTTTTTGGTTAGGACCTCTGCACATAGATCCACATTTTCTCTTGTGTAAGGCAGATTTGTTGGTTTTAGACTGTCATTTAGATATTCTTGGAACATTTCCCAATCAATAGCACCATTAATAAGCTTAGGTGTATCGTTGATAGGCTGTGGGGATTGTGTAGCCTAAAGGTCAGAACAACAGGCAGATGATCCGAATCGAGTTCTGTCAGAACATTTTGATGTATAGGTATGGCAAAATTTTTCTGTACGCCAATGTCTAGAATGTCTGGGAGGTGGTCTTGGCGATATGGGTAGCGTGTCTATTCGTCTGGAGCTAATATTTGCAATTGGAGTTCAGTGCTGATATTGTGCAACCTAGCTCTATTAGGGTTGTTGGTTCGGCATCCCCACAATCTACGTTTGCTATTTAAATCTCCCAAAAGCAAAGTTGGTGAATTTGTTTCAAAATGTGATGTTAAGTTGTTTGCTAAAAGTCTTTTATTAGGTGGAAGATATGCTGCTATCAGATCAGTTTCCTGTTATTTTTCATATAAATTTTAACTAAAATAGCCTCAAGGTTCACTGAGTTACTAAGGTCAGTTACATGATGCGCTATACTATTCTTCAGTATTATCGCTATACCTTCGTAGCCATCAGGTTCTATGCGGTCTTTTCTATGAGTTTTATAGCCGGGAATAGAGAATTTCTGAGTGGGGAGTAGGTGGGTTTTGCCTATGCATGCAATGTCTATTTTATGTTGCTGCAGGAAATTCATAAAGATATTTCTCTGCCTTTTTATCCCATTGGCATTCCAGTTGCAGATTGTTAAGTGATGAATCAGAAGAGCATTATTTACTGCCATTGGAAAATATACTTGTTATTAGTTGTGATAACATGGATTTTAAGTTTACGATTATTGGTATGAAGGCGTCCTCAATTGCTTTGATAATTTGAGTTGACAGACTGTTGTCAGGAGATGATTCAGTAGGTTGTGGTTTACTTTGAGTAAAATTTGGCCGGTTATGTACGGTGTTGAGTTGTGTCTTTTTTTCTTTTAGTTCAATGTAGTGTTGGCAGCCCTTGTAGTTTTGCGGGATGTTACAATTATTAGAATTATACTAATTAATTTAAGATGACTTTTTACTGAATTGTTGAAAACAGAAGACCAGAATAACACAAAACTATCTACGACGAGGCGGAAAGTATAATCTGTAACTAACTGCATTTTCAACTCCAATGACCAGTGACGTGGTGAATTGAGGATTACATTTTGAATCCACACGGTAGTGGACGTAGCAACGGCAGTTAGCAGTTCACACATAACTTATAAATTCATCAATAACAATTCATTTACTTCAGGGGCTTTTATTATTTGAATGCAAAAATGAAATAGCTGAGCATATTAAAACATACTTCCAGTCTAAAATGAATTTTAAATTGTGTATCGTTCATCTTATTAAAATACACAAATGTTTTATTATATGTATCATCTTCCTCACTATCACTAACAGAAATAAAAATTATAACCAAAATACAGAACAAACAAAAGCAGTTGTTTCCTATTATTCTTCATTTTCTAGTTTTATGGGATGTACCACACTTTTAAAAACTCCAATGCGTTTGTTATTTCACTTGACACCCTAATAACACCAAAGTCGCGTGATACTTCTCTCCATTCTTTTTGATCTGCTCTGAGAACGCATAAACGAATGCAGCTATTAGAAGCAAAACGGTTGCTACATTTACCAAATCGACTCTGTGCACATGAACAGTGCAAATAAAAAATAACATGCGACTCTTTGAGAGCTGCTTTAAAGCATTATAATAGCCTAGTAGATCAATGATAGATTGGTAATTATGCTGATTCTGTTCTTAATGTATAGAATTTGTGTGTATAATACCTATAGTTTTAAAAGAACTTAAGTTTCCTTTATAAAACGGTTTATAAATGTAATTATCTGGAATTTGCTAATACCTATATCAATTCCTTTAATAATACCTACTTGTTCCAGGTGTTGCAGTCTCAATTGTTCCCGTAATCGCAAAAAGTAACATCTTTCAATCCAAGAGCAAATGATGGCTGCCAGTCAACCTATAGCAGTCAAGAAGCCTCCTACTGACGAAGCTAATTTGGACTGTTGTTCTGTATGTGGATATACAGCAGCAAACAAACAGGATTTAGTGACACACATGAAAACTCATATAAGAAAAAAATATTATTCTTGTTCTGATTGTGAATATAAAACTACTCGCAAAAATAGTTTAGTCGCACATATGAAATTTCATACAAGCAAACAAACTTATTCTTGTTTCGATTGTGAATATACAACAGCAGTAAAATCTAATTTGGTTAGACATGTAAAAATTCATTTAGCTGAAAAACCTTATTCTTGTTCTGATTGTGGATATAGAACAGCAGTTAAATCTAGCTTGGTCCAACATATGAAATCTCATACAAATGAAAAGCCATTCTCCTGTTCTGATTGTAAATATAAAACTGCCTACAAAAATAATTTAGTTACACATATGAAAATTCATATTGGCGAAAAACCCTATTCTTGTTCTGATTGTGAATATAAAACTGCCTACAAAAATAGTTTAGTTACACATATGAAAATTCATATTGGTGAAAAACCCTATTCTTGTTCTGATTGTGGATATAGAACAGCAGTAAAATTTCACTTAGTCGGACATATGAAAACTCATACAGATGAAAAGCCATTTTCTTGTTCTGATTGTGAATTTAAAACTGCCTACAAAAATAGTTTAGTTACACATATGAAAATTCATATTGGCGAAAAACCCTATTCTTGTCCTAACTGTGGATATAGAACAGCAGTAAAATGTAACTTAGTCAGACATATGAAAACTCATACAGATGAAAAACCATTCTCTTGTTCTGCTTGTGAATTTAAAACTGCCCACAAACGTAATTTAGACACACATATGAAAACCCATACTGGCGAAAAACCCTATTCTTGTTCTGATTGTGGATTTACAACAGCATACAAACGCAATTTACTCAGACACATGAAATCTCATTCAGGAGAATGATCCTTTTCTTGTTCTGTTTGTAAATATAAAACTGCCTGCAAAATTAGTTTAGTCACACATATTTAATAATAATATAATGAAATAAATATTTATTTATGATCTGAAAAAACAATAACAAGAAAGTAACTTGTACCGAGGCCTAGGCTCTTAATAATAAAATTAAATTTAATATTTTAAACCCAGCCTAACAATATATACCACAATTTGTTAATAATATTGAACAATAGGTGTTCTTAAATGACAGTTTTCTAATAAATTAAGTAGTAAATTACACATCACACATTATGACTTATTACATATTGGTGTAGATTTTAACTTTGACTGTCTAGATAAAAGTTGTTTTATTATTATTTTGTTTAATATCTGTAGGTAGTTAGTTGTATATCTGAAGACTTCTATATAGTGGGGAATCTTGTGTTTTTTTAGTTTTTTGATATTCACTGCAAAGTTGTAACTGTGACTATATACTACAACTGTGCACATTGTCCACTCTTGTTACTTCATAGTTACTTTTTGTTTCACCATAAGAAATATAAATAAGTGTAATTTGTTCAAAATGATAAGTCCTGAATATTTAGCAATTTTGTTTGATTATATACTTGCACCTAGGAGTCATTTGATTTATGAAGAGAGATTTTATTGCTTTATTTTGCATTTGCTGTACTAGCAGATTTATATGACAGCCAGCAGCATTTTTCCAGCAGGGAATCAGGTATCTCATTGTACTTTTAAATCCGACAGTCATAGGGTAGGTATATTTTTAGTTTGTGTATTTAGTACAATTTTTTGTTGCAGCATTTTTTGGTCACTGAGTGTATGTGATTTGTCCACTGTAGTTTATTACTTGTGTTCTATGTGTTCTTAGTATTTGTAATTGTCCACTTTTGTTAGATTTACATGATTAAACTTTATTATTTTATCACTTTTTTGTTTTTTTAACGCATTGCCATGTAGAAAGTCTTTGTCAGGTTAACACTTAATTTATTAAAACACAGCATCTGTGAATAAATGTTTAAGTCATTGTTGATTGTATGTTGTACCTAATTGCTCCAAATCTCTATTTGAATAAACCAGTGCCGTATCATCAGCAAAAGTGCCATATCTTGCTACTAAGCCACTCAGTTTTAGGCTGTTCACATATAGGAGGTAATGAATTAGCCCTAAGACTGATCCCTGCCGGGATGCCAGGTTTAACTTCCGCTTCGTCACTGTCTACTCCATTTATAAAATTTCATACAGGCAGAAAACCTTATTCTTGTTCTGTTTGTAGATATGCAACAGCATACAAACATAATTTAGGCAAACACATGAAAATTTGTACAGGGAAAAAGCCATTCTGTGTTTTATTTGTGAATATAAATCTGCCTTCAAAAATAGTTTAGTCGCACATATGAAATCTTATACAACTGTAGTCTTTTTGCGGTACTGTACAAATCCATACATACAAAAAAGATATAAGAATTTGGTTGTGACTGGTCGACTTGCAATGTAAATAAGCTTGGTTTTATGTAGGCACCAATTTATTATTTAAATATACAGTGTCCGCCAAAAAGTGGACATAATATGGGAAACATTTTTATTTTTGATTTTTCAAAAAGACTTTTTACGTCAATAATTTGTGCTTTGCTAAAAACTTATTTAACTCCTATCATATATACCGAGTGATTTTTACTTATGTAGAAAATGGAGTTTTTCGAAATTGTCAAAATGCGAAAAATGATATTCTTCAGAAATTAAGTAAGATTTTAAGGAGATTTTTTTAGAGTGCGTTATTTTTAGCTAACTAAACAATCTCAAGGCTAGAAAACCCCATTTTTTTTTAACTTTAGCTAAAAATTAATTACTTATTCAATTTTTTCAATATTTTCCAAAATTTCACATACAAAGACTTAATATTGAAGTACAAATATTTTTATGTAAAGACTATCACTATAGACCACTTAACAATATTGTTCACCTACTTTATTGATACATCGAAAACTTGAGAGCAAAAAAAATCTTTTTACAACTGTTACGTGGTCCACCTATCCCGATGGTATCCGGGTTAAATGGACCACTCACAAGGGATATTTGGAGAAATGACTATCTACCTAAAATTAGGGTATAAAATAAAAAACAAAGAGTCCTAGTAATAAAAAATGAAACTTTATGTAGGCTGCAGTACATATATAATAGGAGTATAAAAAAAAGTTAACCAAAGAAACAATAGGTAATGATCACAATAATTTCTTTTTCGATTCCCGCTGTCCACAGGGATCACACAGGGTATCAAATCTTGTACAGCTTTCATGAGTCCAACGGGAGCATGTTATGCACTTAATCCAATCCTATTTTTCTGTAGTTTCATTGTAAATTTCCCCACAGTAAACACATTCATTTTCGTTCCCGACCAAACCACTTTCATAAAGTTCGCCATTGCAAATTTTATCTATGTCAATATCTTCTGATTCAGAAAACGATGTAAGTGCCGTCTTTTTTGCAGTTTCTTCTATTGAACAATCTTTCTTTCATGCTTGTTATTGATCTTATACTTTTTCTTTAGTTTCTTCGCTGCCCTTTCTGTTTTTATCTGTTCTCTAATATTAACATGCTATTCTTTTTCGGCCTTTCTCTTTTTCAGGGAATAAATGTTTTCTGGAAAGCTTAAAACAGTTGATAGAGTTTGAGCCCTTCTCATTGATGATTGTACCTTACTGACACAAGGCACTGGATGTATTTTATCCAATAACTCTGAGGGAGTCTCTGGTTCCGATCCATCAGATGCTAAAACCATATCACCTCGTAAATTAGGGCCAGGAACAGTAAGTACATCATTTAACAAATAACTAGACCCAGCGTTAGGTAGTTGATCATTTGCTGATGGGTTGTTATTTTCTAAAGACCCATTGGGTTCGGGTGTTGCAGCTCTTGGGATCCTTTGATTGGGAATAGCTTCTAGGGAGGCAGTGGTTTCAGATAGAAAAGCAAAGTCCTGCATCGCTTGGGACTCAAAAGGAATTATGCCACATGTTTTAAATCCACTAACACCATTATCAACCTTTGCTGACTTTCCCCAAGCCGAGCTAAGTAAGGTACCAAACTGAAGTCGAGTAATTTTTTGAGAGGGGTTATTTGTCATGTAACTGTTGCAGGCAGAGTAATAGTTACTCTTTAAAGACTTGAAGAAAGCACGGTCCAATGGCTGTAGCCAATGGCTGGTATGAGGAGGAATACTCATTAAAAGTATGTCATTGTTTTCTGCAAACTCTAGCATTTCAATACAACTGGTATGCGACGTATGACCGTCAAGTAAGAGAAGAACTGTTGCAACTGGTTTTCTTGGGTTGAAATGATTTTTTAACCAATCAAAATAATAGATCAGCATTAACATAGACAGATTTTTGAGTCAGTTTTACTACAGCGGCTGGAGGCATACCATCACAAAACGTACCCTCCCCACTTACACATGCTAATACGGAAATGGTTTCACCTTTTTCGCCAGAGGTTACAGATGCCACATTTTTAGAACCTTTAACTGCAACAACTTTACCTGGCTTGTTATTTAATTGTAAGCCTGTTTCGTCCATGTTAAACACATTTGTCAATTAGGCTATGTTTCTTTAAAACATCCCCTAATAGCTTAAAATAATCTTCAACTACTCTTTTATTTAGCCCTTTAGCTCTTGCGATTGATACCCCTTCAGATTGACGGATACTAAGTTCTGGATTTCGAGCAAGAAATAAAGTAAGCCAGTCATAGCTGGCTTTTCTAGATTCCTTGTTAAAATTATGTTTTAGCTTCAGACTTTCTGCCAAATGATAAGACATGAAACGAACCGAGTCTCTGGTAGGAGCCCTTAGATAAGTTTTTAGATTTAAGACGCCTTTTCAAAGTGGTTTTTGGAATCCCACATGCTTTGGCAGCAGCATTTATACTCAATTTCTTTTCTTCTATATCTTTTACAGCATTTTTTAGAGCATTCTCAGACCATTCCCCTCCTCCTGTTGTCCCTTTACGTTTATATGATGTTGGCATTTTTCTGTAACAGAAAATGCCCACTTTAAACATAACGCATTAATTAACGCAAAATTAATCAAACAGAAATAGGTACTTATTTCATGATTTACAGGACGGGGTCTGTCTATCCCATATTTTTGAAACTGGTCCAACTATCCCCAAAACAATCCGGTCCATCTATCCCATTCGTCGGGGATTCATGGACCACCTTACCGTTCACGAGCACGTAGTTTGCGACGTATCATTTTAGGTAATTTTGATACATAAACACTTGTTTAAGTAATACCATCAATATCACGTTGAAATCGCGTAAACTAACTACACACCATTAAATGCTAGGTTAGTGTAAAACATTTTTCAACTTACCCAAAGTTATCAGTTAACTTTTTTAAAGAACTACGTAAAATACCGAGCATATGATTTACACACAGCCATAAATGATGGCGTAGCACAACTGTTTGCTACGCTAATGTGACCAATCTCTAAACTATGGAGGTGGTCCGTCTATCTCGGTGGTCCATCTAACCCGGACTTACCCTAATTGGATAAAGAAAAATCTCCTCATTTAGACAACTATAAAAGAACATTTACAGGATTTTTGTAACAGTAATTCATTAACAGGACTAGAGTTTTTCGAATCCATTTAAATAGATATTAAATAGAATTAAAAAATATTTTTCCTAAAAAGCCCCTTGCATAAAAAACGTAAAAATTATGCAAACATACTACTTTTCCGTAAATAATAAAAAATATAAAGAAGTAATTACATTTTATATAATTTTTTTCAATTGTAAGTCTTTAAAGTATTCACATAAAAATATTTGTACTTCTTTGTATGTGAAATTTTGAAAAATATTGAAAAAATTGAAAATCAATTTTTAGCTAACGTTAAAACGAATTGGTGATTTTCTGGCCTTGAGATTGTTCAGTTAGCTAAAAATAATGTCCTCTAAAAAATCTCATTAAAATCTTACTTAATTTCTGAAGAATAGCATTTTTCGCATTTTAACCATTTCGAAAAACTCCATTTTCTAAATAAGTAAAAATCACTCGGTATATATGATAGGGGCTAAATAGGTTTTTAGACAAGCACACATTTTTTGAAAAATCAAAAATAACAAATTTTCCCATATTATGCCGACTTTTTGGCGGACACTGTATAATTTATTTATTTAATCTTTCATCAAGCAAATTTAATATATTTGTTTTCTAAATTATTTCTTTACAAATACCTTCCCAGGTAGCAATTTGGTATTTTATAAAGACTGCCGAAATGTTTATGAAACAAATTTTATATAACAACATTACACTCAATAACATCTGTTTTTAATTACTTGTCTTTGCTTACAATCTATCCAATTTTTGGACAATAAGTATATGTAACTAGAATAGTAGGTAGGTATTAGATATATATCAATAACTTGCAGGAGTTGCTTGCCATGAACGCTTTTCTTTATCTTACACAATATGTAATGGCTTTATAGTAACTTAAAACTATATTTAATTCTGTATACATATAACTATTTGAAATGTTGCACTACACCAATATTTTTAAATATATTTCTAGCGAGCACATTTGGATGCACTACAGTTTTAGCACTATAATTCTCACTAAATCTCTTGATTTCTTTTATAACAGTTGGTATTTGTAGGTCTCTCGCAATTAGTACTTGATTTGGAACATACAATGGGGCATTTACCAATGTTCTCAAAATTTATTACGTTACAAACTATTTTGAACAAAAGCAGTTTATTTTCAAGTTATAACTGTGATTTTCTGCCAATCATCCAATACATTTGTCGGAGCTTTATGCCGAGTTGTTTTCTTTTTGTAAATATGTGCTTCCTCCAGGTCAAGCAGTTATCCATGTGCATTCCAAGATACTTTGTGTCATCTGTTTGAATCAGCTGGTTACCGTTTAGTGTAGGGTTGCCATACGTCCTGATTTTTCTCGCCAGTATTATTCGACTCGCTGTTCGAGCTCGTCTCACAAACGCTCTGGTTCGGCCGTAAAGGGTATCCTAACGGACTTCTACTGTAAAATACTATTAACTTGCAATTAGATGTTGACAGTAGGTAAGTATCAGAGCTATTCCAAGTGTAAATAAAGGCAGGCATTAGATCTATTGAACAATCATTTTACTTATTACTTATGTACCTGTAGATCTAGTAACTGTCTAAACGTACAGTATTACTAGAGTACCTATATAATAAGTATATGTGTTGTTGTAATGCATTTCATAAAAGGAGAACTATAACTAATAAATGTGCAACTACACAATAACAAAGTAACGCAGTTAACTACGGCATTTCCGACAAAATTCATTCTTTTGGATCCCCAAATGTCATCGTTTGCTTTACTCTTATCTTATATAGGTGCTCTACTACGTATTACCTACATACATAATAATTTACAATTAAAGGGTACAAAGCCATACAGCAAGGCTTCAATGCAATATTGAGGATAGGGCACTTTTCCAGTCAATGGAAAGTAGCCCTAATAGTTATGTTGTTAAAACCTGGGAAGAATGGAAATAAAGCGGCGTTTTATCGTCCAATTAGTTTGTTACCAGTTCTTTCAAAAGTCTTTGAAAATATATTTTTGAAACGAATGAAACCATTTCTAGACGATAACAAAATGATCCCTAATCACCAATTTCGTTTTCGAAACCCACATAACACTATCGAACAAGTACACCGGCTAGTTAATGTGATCAATCTGGCATTTGAAGAATTAAAACAAAACTTTCCACACACTTTTGTCATTGTCGTTACTTCCTACCTAACACATAGGTTTTTCCTAGTTAAAGATCAAGACGAATACACTGACCCGGTACCAATCGGATCTGGAGTTCCACAAGACAGCATTTTGGGGCCCATCTAATATCTCTTATATACCGAAGACTTTCTGACAACTAACAAAACTACAAGAGCCACGTATGCAAACGATACTACAGTTCTATCAGTACATGCCGATCCAACTACCGCTTCATAACACCTACAAGAAAATTTAAATAAGTTGCAAACTTGGTTACCTACATGGAAAATAAAGGCTAATGAATCTAAATCCGTACATATAACGTTTACATTAAACAGATGCATGTCCTCCAGTTACACTAAATTAGGGTTGCCATATTTGAAAATAACAATTTCGCGGCAAGATTACGAAAGAGGGGGAGGTGCTCGTGGGAAAAAATAATTCATTACTTGATTACTTCATCTCTACAAGTACTAGCACTGACACGTCATTGTCTTCTTTCTTCCATACTTTTGCTTGTTCCGGCCTGATTCTTGGTCTACACATGTTTCTACTATTGTTCGCTGCCAGTTCTTCTTTATCCGTTGTATATGATTGGCTTCTTTCTTTTTATTCTCAGTTATAATACCTTCTAGTTACCTTCTTATGTCGTTTGATCTGTTCTTCAACATCCTTTATTTACCCTTGAAGTTTAAGTGCTGACTGAATGTGTGATTTGTCTTTTTTTCTGAAATGACGGTCTTTGATCCATATAGAAGTAGAGAAGTGGCTATACGTCTATAGATGTTCATTCTTGTTTTCCGCGCAGTTTTTTGATTTAATGTTCTTTGTATTATACAGTATGTGTTGCAATTTACATATTTTTGGCAATGGCGTAATCGTAGCTAATATTGCAACTAAGATAGTTGAAGTGTGAAACTTGTTCCAAGGGTTGGTTTTCAAATACAGTTTTTGTTCTTAAGGTATTTTTTCTACAAAATGCTGATTTCTTTATTTTGTCTACTGTGATATCAATTTGCTTTTACTATTGTGTTCAATTGATGTGAAGTTTTATATCAAATCTTATATCAACAGAACTGAAGCATGGCAGTAATTATAATTGCGTGTTTAATGTTCGACACAGAGAATATTTTCATCATTTAAAAAAATACTTCTGTTAGGTCTGTATGAAAATGATAATGATTTTCACCAATAATAAAAGTTTAAGTGTTGTGCTGTACCACAAGGCAAGGCAGTAATCTGTAACTCAGAGGCAAACCGTGTTAAGTCCAATATTGGCATTTTGCAGGAGTAGCGTTAAGTAGCGTAGTTTTTATTAATGAATTATGTTAAGTCACTCTGTAACTACTTGAGATAATCCTTTCAAATTTATAAAATTGTCAAGGTAAGAAAAGTGTTTTCATACCACATAGTTACATTTAAAAAAACTACCTAGATTTTTTTTAAAGTGACTGAACATTCTTTGCCCAGAGAAAAATATTGTTATTTGGACTTAATGTAATGTCAAGTCCAATAAAGGAAAATAATACTAATGGCAAACAATGTTAAGTTCATCTAACTTTTATTCAAAGAACATACAAAAATATTTTTAACAAATTAAGCAAATACTTGTTCAAACACTATCTTCCTCATTGTTATCACCATGTGCTAAATTAATATAAAAAAGCGTGAAATACTTTCGGTACCCATTTTAATAACTTTTGTAAATAGTATATTTTGTCGCAGTAATACCTTTAGGTTCGTCTCTAATTTTTTCTAATTGAGCAGGTATAGCTTCAGTTGGCCTCGTTTTTCTGTTGATATCTGGTTGTTTAAAATCTTCTTTAAAATCAGTTGTATAACAAATAATTCCAGGACTTCTTCTTACTTGAAACTGTACCGCTTGCGATATAAGAAAATCATCCCCAGACTCATTTTTTTCTCATAAC
This sequence comes from Agriotes lineatus, assembly GCA_940337035.1. NCBI lineage: Eukaryota > Metazoa > Arthropoda > Insecta > Coleoptera > Elateridae > Agriotes > Agriotes lineatus. The sequence goes on from CALNHX010000817.1 coordinate 219,460, forward strand.
AAATGGCGACGAAAGTCCGTCACATAAGCTCTAAAAATTTAAAAAATCTTCGGTTTTCAAACCAAAAACAAAGGATGCCTTTTTTGTCCCACAGAATCTAGACAGTTGCTGCCAATCCCACGGAGTAGCTATTTTAAACGGGGGTACTTTCTTTCCCTTTCTATTACCGAGTGAACCACATCAGCCTCTAAGTGTGTGTGCCCTCTGGCAAGGGACTGACTTATGATTAAGTATGTTTATGTTTTATCTTTAGTACTAGCTGAAACCCGCGGAATATGCCGCATTTAAAATATACGACGAATTTTATTACTTTTGTTGCACTAAAGAAAGTTTTAAAAGTACGCTAAGGAAAAGTTCCAAAAAATATGTTTTCAAATGGAAAGTCTCTGGAAGGGAAACGCTCGCCTCTGGAAGGCGTCCTAATTAATACGACGTTGTTGGAACGCAGTAAAAAAAATGCGGAAAGAATTGTTCTACAAGTTAAGAAAAGTGAGAGTTTTCCAGTGAATGTAAAAGTTTTACGTGAGCATGGAAGAATGACGTTGTAGCCCACGGCACATGCCGCATTTAAAGTTTTGCGCGTTAGATAGATATACTTTGTTTGTGACATTACAAAAAAAAAATTCTTTTACACACGCCTACTATGGCAAATGCTACACCAAATACATACAATATATACAGTTCACATTTAATTATATATATTTATTCCTAATTCAGTAAGTAAAACATGCTTAGAGTCATGTTTTTGATAACGGTGATAAAACTTAGAATATATTTAGATTTTAGTTTATTGGCATACATGTTTAACGTCAGCGTACAAACAATTTCCAGAATATTTTATAACACATTGAATATTATGTAACATCGGATGAAAAATTTTATTATTTGGCCTGAACGAGATCAGCTGATTAAATCAATGCCAGAATGCTTCAAGGTAGCATTTGGCAACAAGATTTCAGTAATAATCGATTGTTTTGAGATGAGAGTGGAAAAATCAAGTAGCCTTGAAGTACAATGTACTAGATGGTCTACGTACAAACAACATAATACGGTAAAGGTACTAATAGGCATCACTCCTCCTGGATCAATATCATTTGTATCACATGGATATGGTGGCAGAATAAGCGATAAAGGTCTAACAGAGGATTGTGGGATTTTAAACAATCTCTTGCCAGAAGATTTTGTATTGGCAGATCTTGGCTTTTTAATAAAAGACTCCGTAGGACTACATATAGCCACAGTGATTACGCCTGCTTTTCTAAAAGGGAAACGGCAGCTCGATCCAAGGGATATAGAATCAACCAGGAATATAGCAAGCGTGAGGTAGTGCAAGTATATTGTTACAATAATTATCTTAATTATGTCTTTTTTTCAGAATACACGTCAAACGCGTTCAGTGTTGAATTCAGACTGATTACTCCGGGGGGGGGGGGGAATGAAACGTCTGGGGGGTATTTTTACCTATTCCACCGCAATCCGCCCATTATTTTATAGATTTAAAGAAACATGAATATGAAGTGGTAATGTTTCCGGGGGGGAATTTTGTTCTGCCCGGGGGGAATTTCACCCCCGGTCACCCCCCTGGATTCAACACTGAACGCGTTATTGGAGTCCTTCGTCAAAAAAATACAGTTCTTCACGAAACGATGCCTATGTTCCTGGCGAAAAAGAAAACTGACGATGTTGCCGTGGTAGATCAGATATTAACAGTTTCTTGTGCACTCGTAAATTTATGCCCTCCTATAATTGTATAATTATGAAATAAATTGTATTAACAAAGTTAATCTAATTATTTTTACTTTAATAATAATAATATCTACAAAATTATTAAAATTAGTTAATTAAGGATCTAACGTTAATACTATCCACCACCATTTATTATATAATGTAAAATTATTTGATTATCTTTTTCTGCATGTGGCCAATTAATAAAAAGCAAAATTACGATATCACATAGCAAAAATTATTAAATAGTACCTATATGATAAGAAACATAAGGATATTTCGAAACTATGTAAGCTACATTAACAATCAATAAAATTACACATGCTGTCTACACAACATAAAAGAATAATTAATGTCTAAATTAAGTATGAAAAATAATTTTTCCGTTGACCGCTTCTTAATTTCAATATTAATGAATTATTTTTCCTAAAAAAGGATGGATTAATAGAAGTCATTAATACACTGTTTTTGATTAATACACTCTTTTTCATTAATTAACTGTTTTAAAAAAAAGGATAGATTAATAGATCTATTAATACACTGTTTTTGATTAATCCACTCTTTTTCATTAATTAACTGTTTTTGTGATTTTGAGGTTTTGATATTTTGCATGGAGGTTAGTTGTATTAATCAAATTTTTCACCACAAAAAAAGATTTTGCGGTTAACAAAAAAATTTTGTAATCAACTCGTTTGTTAATGGGCGATTAATAATCTCAACTATTAAAGGCACTCACTCGCTATCGCTTGTTCGTGCTTTAAACAGTTTCGATTATTAATCGCCTTCATTAACACACTTGTTGGTTAAATAACTATTAATGCATAAAGCATAACGGATATTTTGAAGCTATTTAATATTTATTTATTGTGACATCTCTAACAGGTGTTACCCTTATTACAAGAGATGCAGTGTATATTCTGCTATATGCAGGTATGAGCGTTATAGCATGTAAATTAAAATTAAAATAATCATCCTAACTAAAATAAACTTTAATCATGGTTGCAGGAGATGGATCGACGCCGTAACTTGCTACTATGACTTCCCGTATTGATTAGTAAATTTAAGTCTTAAAAATTTGTTACATCAATAGTTCGTTTTGTTTCATTTTAGTTATAATAATACTTTTTTACAACAGAATCAAACATACTGTATGGAGCTGACAAATCAATGTTGAGCAGTATGTAAATTTGATTCTCAAGCTTTAATATATCAGTAATCGGAATTCTGGTATAAAAAGAAAGTACAAAGAATAACGGTGAGAAACAAACAGGCCTAGCGGGTACTCTTAAAGTTAATAGCGAAAGCAGCTTGCTATCGTTAATCTTATTATTCCATAATTTATAACAAAATTTTAATGAATTTAAGGTACATAAACAATCAAAATATTTACATAACAGTACAAAATAATAGAATAACTAATGTCTAAATTAAGTATGAAAAAGAATTGCAATGGATAAAGTATAAAGAATATTTCGAAGCCATTTATGCTAAATAAACAATCAACATATATACAAATTCTATCAACACAGAATAACAAAATAATTCTATTTATATACTGCTCCACAAATGTACTGGACCACCCATAAAAAATGTATTTATTACATTACGTCACAATATATATATATATATATAAAAGCTTTTGTTTTATAGTATACTCATATTAAGCATATTTAATTTCACTATTCTCAAATATCAACTGAAGAATTAACAAAATCATATTAATAAAATTAAAAAATTATGAAACTATAAAAAAACTATATTTCACAAAAATAAGAGGAATCACAAAAAAAAGTTAATTAATAGTTCTTTGAGTCTCTCCAGAACGTTTAAAAATCTTTGGCAACAATTCGGCATACTTTGTATGCAATGTGCTATCAATATTTGGGCAAAATTCAAAATTTTAAAATGATAATATTTTATTAATGGACTTAGTTTTCTTTAAACAGAATTATGAAAAGAAATGCTTTTTATAGTGACACAATCATGAAAGGTTACCAAAAATTTCATGACTGCCCTTTTGGAAAATATTTTTAAAAATTGCACCAATATATGCAAATGGTCCAGTTCATTTGTGGAGCAGTATATTTACAGAGTTCACATAACCACTTTCCTTTAGGAATTTTTTTAATTGTAGGCATGCTGAATGGTACTATTTTATTCTACATTTTCTGTCATAACATTTTACCATTTGTTCGCCGTCGTCTGGTTTCCTACAGTGACACCATAGCTGCAATCCATAATTAAAATAGGTACATAACATTGTAACATATAATTCACAAAAATACAAACCTCTTCATCATCAGTGCCTATTACGATGTCACTGGAAATTGAACCAACACCTATAGCTCGAATGTCCATGGGGATGTCGTCTGAACTTGGACCAGCACTCGTAGATGGCATATCCATGGCGATATCACTACAGTGGCTATATACAAGACAGTGTGGCCATAGGGATGTCTTCGCCGCTATTGGTCGACACGAATATCCGCCATTAACAGGCAAAATATTTAGTTACTTTTAAGTTGTTCTCAAAGAGGTTGGTAGAACCTGTTCATTTGGTTATGGAAGAAAATAAAACCTTTCAAATCTGACAATTGTAAATTGTCAGTGTCAAATAATTCATTAGCGTCACAAGCGGGTCAAATTTTATCATCTATTGCCCTGAAAAACTAATATTCTGCACAGTATTTAAATGTGACAATTTATAATTATGCTATTGTTGTAATAGCACAAGATGCGTTCGACTTGGAATCATCATAATCATAATCATAACTCTATAATAAAGCAGAACACGTCCCAAGGTCAAATAAATCAACTCCTGGTCTATGAGCATAGGTATTGGGGGCGTGGTCTTGATATTTTCTAAGAGCCAGTAATATGGAAGGAGAGAACAATTAATGCTCTTCTTAGGGCCTACACACATTTTTTACATTACACAGGAATGTTTGTACTATGTACACATAAATATTAAATCTGCAAATAACCTAAATTCGGAGCTTTGTACAAAAATATGGTTATAAACTTTTTGCAAGTGGACTTTACTACCTCTAGGAAGAAAAGGCGTCGTGCATCACGTGACCACAATTCGAGGTTGGAGGTAATTGTGGGCGTTGTCTTGATATTAGCAGCGTTGCCAGACCTGGTACAATTCTACGAATCTGGTACATTCTGAAACCGTTACTGCAAAAGTATATTTTTTAAAATTTTTCTGGTACAATTTCATCCTCATTTATTAGATTAGACGAAACTGTCAAAAATAAATTAGCAGATCAGCCAGGCAAAGCGGAATTGGCAGACAAAATACGTCTTATTTATTTCGTACAGTATCCTCATTTAATAATACAGTATCCTCATTTAATACTAAGAAACTGGAAACTGCAAGTAAAGCAAGAGAAAAAATTTTCGCAGAAGTGTATTATAAATAAACATTAATACTACAAACATAGTGTTTAGTGTTATGTTGTTTTCCGTTAATTATTGTACAATATTTTGAGAACGTCTGACAACACTGTTACTACACGCACAAGGAGGCTGTGACATCATCATTGTTGTTGACGCCATTAGCTGCTTTCTCGTTTACGTGCAATTTGTTTGCGTTATTAAACTGTAAAAGGCTTTACGCAAAACTTCCCTCGTCGTTTGTCGTTTACGTTTGTGATGGCAGAATATTGTTACGGTGGGTACAAGACGTGTGCATCGCCTTTGTGCAATAAAAGTGCAATCGTAAATGCAGAAGTTTGCTATTTTCGGTTCCCAAAAGACTGGCGAAGGTAAGTTGTTATATTGGAGCGTTATTATATAGTACCTTTGTATATTTATTTATGTATGCACGTATATAAATCCCGGAAACACTAAAAAAGGCTATTTTTTAAGATGTTTAATCTGGATTAAAAACTGCGGGTTGGAAGAATCCAAAGAAACTTCCTGTATAAATTGGTACGATTATAGACTGTGTAGCGCACATTTTGAAGAATCAATGTTCTCCAGTCTGCTTAAAAATCGCCTGAAGAAAACAGCAATTCCAACATTGTTTGGTGATTTAAATTCAGGTTTGTACATATTCAATACTGTTATATATCGTTTACCATAATAAACAATTAGCAAATTGACCATCGATTTATCGTTTAATACAAAATAATTTTAGGTGCTTTATGTCGATTGTTAATCACATCATATTTTACAGGTGCGTTATTTGATACGAATGCAACACCTTCTTTTCTTAGATCGTCTAATCCTGCAAATGTTTCTGCAGGGTTCGAACCCCTACCATCAACATCTACGGCAGAGGTTTCTAAACATGTGAGTTGTTCTTCAGGTAATAACGAATAGTCATAAAATATTGTTGTTTGTTAATCACATAATATTTTACAGGTGCGTTATTTGAAACGAATACAACACCTACTATTCTTAGATCTTCTAATCCTGCAAATGTTTTTGCACGTTTCGAACCCCTGCCATCAACATCTACTGCCGAGGTTTGTAAACATTTGTATGTAAAGCCTCTATGACACGACGCTACATTTTACGCATTTTATAAAAAAAATATTAAGCATTGTTTCATACAGAAAATTGACTGCTACATTTTGCGCTGACTTTTCATGTAGAGTCGTGTGCAAATAAATCTGGGACAATGGTTTTTTTTATATGTAAATTGAGTTAAGATTTGAAGCATATCTCCATGGATTTCCTGCTATCAGAAAGAGTTACTTTAAATTTTGACACGTAAATGAAAATGTAGGTCTTTCTGGTAGCAGAAAATCCATGGAGATATTCTTCTATTCTCAATTCAACCTACATATGAAAAAACCATTGTCCCAGATTTATTTGCATACGACTGTACATTATTTAGAAGTTGTTCTACATTTTCTGGTAAATATGCGTGTAAAAATGTGCAGAAGTATCGTAATCAAACTAAACTGCAGAGCATGACGCGAAATGAAAACATAACCTGCATTTTATTAGCATTGTTTAACTTCCTGATTAATAATTAATACATAGCAGCTGGCTGAGGTTAATGTTAAAACATGTTAAGGACGAATTAGCAGCTATTTACAGTTGAAACGCCTTCCTGCGGTGAAAGAACTGGTCAAAATTGTGAGGTAGAAATATATTTCAGCACTTAGTGCCTTCTTCAGTCTACATATATAAACAGGTTAAAAAAACAACACGTTAAAATCTTGCATATTTATAAAAAGACAGTTTTTACGGTGAAAATATCATTTTCCTCCTTACTTATGTATTAAAATCGTTGATTAAGAAAACACAAAGAGGCGACTGCTAAAAAGAAATGATTATCTGGTGTTTTAATTAAAGATCAAAAGGAAAATTCTAGGAGTTTAAGAACGAGGACTATTTATCAGGCACCATGTTGACGAAATTCAGTGAAAAAGTGTAGATAATAAAATTAATTAATTACTATGCACATCTACAGTTATTTAGTAAAATAATTTTAAAAATTCGTTATGATTGTAAAACAGTGTGTCTCCATTTTGGTTTTCGTAAAACAGGCAAAAATTAACTAAATGTAGCTTTGATTTATGGGGAATTTAATTCAGAAACATAGTAATTAAAAGCAAAAGTTTTTGTTAGTACGTCTTGCAATACAAAGTTTCGTGCAGCGACATTCGTGATTAATGTGATACTCTAAACCTAGCCTCAGAAAATAGCTAACAAACATGTTTGGCTAATTATAAGATCTCTGTAAACGGAAGTTGTGTCAGTGTATCACACCAGATTTTTTTTGACGAGTTAATTGTAAAACATTTGCAAAGTTGGTAGCACTAATTGCCAAATAACTAATTTCGCGTTTATTTTGCTGTCAAATTCTATATGCGGAAGTATATGAGATTTTATTTTATTAATTTATTGTCAGTAATAATACCACGAGGCGACTGAATTATCAAAAATACTTCTGCTTTCTCACGAAACGGGTTGCTTAGAAACATCACGAGCCGAAGGGCGAGTGGTGTTTCTACAAAGCAATCCGTTGAGTTTGTAAGCAAAAGTATTTGATAATTCTTAAAGTCGTCGAGTGAGTATTTGATTAAATTATACCATGAATATCAATAAGGGAATTACACTAAAAATGTATTTTTCGACGACTGACATCGAAATTAGATTTTTCTCACTGTCATTTGACAACAGAAAGTTGACATTTGCCGCTGAGCGTGCGTTTTCATCACTTTGCTGCTCGCCGAGCGTTTTGGGTTTCCGTGTGAACAAAATAGGTAGCCACGTTCGAATGTTTCCTTGAAAATGCCCATCATTTGTTGAAATAATCGCGTCACATGTCATAGACTGCGCGAGTAATGTTAACTTGATTGTCATTTAATTTTTGCGATAAAATGAAATCTGACATTTTCCTTTAATAATATGCTCAGTCATCGAAAAAATAGTATGTATGTTCCGAGCTAAAAGTGCGCTTGCCGCTTTTGCATGATTGCTGCTTTCGACTTCGTCTCAACCAGCAATATTCATGCGCAAGCGGCAAGAATGCACTTTCAGCTCTTAACATACAATATACAATTAATGCGTATCCTAAAAAATTTGTTGGAAATGGCATGACATTGACAGCTGACAGCTCAAAATTGAAAACACCAAAACGATAACACCACAGTGTTTTCACTTATTAATACGTGGCCTGAATAGGGATTTTGTGCATTATGAATGGTATAATCACATATAATCTCATAAGAGCATTAATTCTTTCTGGAAATTTTTTCATATTAATTTGGACGTTGTTGAAATGCACGAAAAGTAAAAAATAATTTCCGGATATGAATTAATGCTCGAATGCAGATTCGGTAAGAAAATCGTAACGACACAAACCCTCACAGTTAGGTTGGTCTACCTATAGGATAGTATCTATTACTAATAAAATTGTGGCTTTCGATAGCCTAAATCTGTCTATAAATTCCATATCATCCCACATTTCCAAATGAATTCTATTACACGAAATACTTTTGGTCTACGAGACATTTCAATAATACGTAGTATATTTCATTACGAGTCTGGAAAAATCCATTTCTGGGTGTATAATGATTATAATGAACGATATTTTTTATTATACTTATCTAAAAACAACGTAGGAAAGGTATTTTCAAAGTAATAATAATACATCGTAAAAACAGTACCAAACATGATTAACATTTCAATAGCAACGATTTATTTCTTATTAATTTAGGGCACGGAAAAAAAGCGGACATCGGGAAAAGTTCTGAAAAAGCCACATTTACGTCATTGCAAAAACAGATGAAAACAAGGTGTTTTCAGAGAAGTAAAATGAAAAACTTATTACATCTTCATCATCAGTTAGAGTCCGCCCAACCTAAGATAGGGACAGGCACGTCATCATTGCCAGGGTGCGCAGTGGTTTGGCGATTATCCCGATGGGCAATGGTTACTTAGCAACGGCACGTTTTTAAATACGCGTCCTGTTACCAGGGGGTTTAGTAGTTGATAGGATACGCGATGAGTTCACTTGTATCCGTGTACGCCACTGCCAATTCTTGAGGCGCGTGACGTAACAAAAATCCGCGCAGCCGAACTGTGACGTGCCTGTCCCTATCTTATGTTGAGAGGACTCTAAGAGATCATCAAATATCTAAAATATATTATCCATATCAAATAAATATAAATTTCCACAAAAATAAACACTTTTAATGATGATGTGAGGTTACGACATCGCTGTTTTACTGCACACATAAGCATTAAACTTTAGTATTAATGGTTTAAACGATACCCTAGCTTGGTTTAAATTTACTTAAGATTGTAATACGCTATTGGTAGCTAATCTACAGTTTAAACTCTACTGTGTGGTTTAAACTATGATTGTAATACCGGCCCTAAATACCTTCAGATAAATTCTTTAACCTAACCTCAGAAAATAGCTAACAAACATGTTTGGCTAATTATAAGATTACTGTAAACGGAAGTTGTGTCAGTGTATCACACCACATTTGTTTTGACGAGTTAATTGTAAATTATTTGCGTTGTACTTCTCAGGTTCTGACATTCAATGATTCTGAAGAAGTAAACCCTTCACAGCCGGCTGATTAACGATGAATTACATGAACAGTTGTTATTTATTTTTTGTTTTGTTTCTTCTATTATAGCGACATTTTGAAGATTACGTAAGAAATACACAAAACCGTGAGCTATTGCAGGATCTGCCAGAAGATACACTTGCTTTCATGGATGTTAACCCTTCACAGCCGACTGATTTTCAGGTATGTTGATCAACGATTAACTACACCAACAATAATTACTTAATGCAACAATTTGTTTCTTTTATTATAGCGTCATTTTGAAGATTGTGAGCTATTGCAGGATCTGGCAGAAGATACACTTGGTTTCATGGACGTACAGTGCAAGCATTGCGGGGCCTTACATTTTGCAGCAGAGGTAAGGGGTCGTCGCAGGGAAGAATTCAACGACTGCTGTAATTTTGGCAATGTGAAGCTCCCAGACCTGCAGTTATATCCCAAACAACTGGAACATCTTTTGAATGGAACTGATTCTCGCTCAAACAATTTTCGCAAGTACATTAGGAATTACAACAGCAGTTTGGCTATGGCATCAATGGGTGCAAATATAGTTGCTCCTCGTGGAAATGGTCCATACTGTTTTAAAATACATGGTCAAATATACCACAGAGTTGGTCCGTTGTACCCTGATGTCGGTAATAAACCTGCATACGGGCAAATATATATATTAGATTCTGAAATGGCGACTACTGAAAGGTTAAGTAATTCAACAAATTCTGGTTGCATTGCATCAATAATGTGTCAGTTAGGTGATATTTTATCTAATATAAATCCATACGTTGCTTCATTGCGTATGATGAAAGAAGTAATCGAGGAAGAAGAAAGACTAGCTCTCCTAGAAAATAGATCAACTCCATCAGTCAGAATGTTTTTTGATGTATCAAAAACAATGGACCAAAGGCGATATAATGCACCAACTGCTGCTAATGAAATTGCTGCTGTATTCGTAGGTGAAGATGGTGAGGTACCGTTGACACGCAGTTTTACAGTTTTTGCAAGGGGGGGTGGTCTTCGACAAGTTTCTTACTTGGATAAAAGTTGTGATCCATTGACGTACCCTCTATTATTTCCTGGAGGTGATTTCGGATGGCATTTAGACCTCTGCAAGCAGGGATCTCTTAGAAAAAGGACTCGAGTTACGCAAAAAGAGTATTACTCATATCGATTAGCAGTTCGGGAAAGGTTTTCGGCAATTCACCATTCAGGAAAACTGTTTCAACAATATGTTGTTGATTCATATGTGAAACTGGAACAGAATCGGTTGAATTATGAAAGAACTCATCAAAAGGAGTTACGTGCAGACACCTATCAAACGTTGATGGACTACATTGGCAATGCGGCAGCAAATCAAAATGCTAAAGTTGGTCGACGTGTAATACTACCATCTTCCTATGCTGGTGGCCCTCGTGCAATGCAGCAAGGTTACCAAGATGCTATGGCAATAGTAGCAAAGTATGGTAAACCCGACATTTTTTTAACTTTCACATGCAATCCAATGTGGTCCGAAATACAAACACAATTAGCACCAAATGAAACTGCATCTGATAGACCCGATATAGTTGCACGCGTATTTAAATTGAAACTTGACCGGCTCAAACAAAAAATACTACACAATCATCTTCTTGGACGTGTACTTGCTTATGTTTGTGTAACAGAATTTCAAAAGAGGGGATTACCACATTGTCACATGCTTTTAATTCTTGCAGGTATTTATAAAGATAATCTTCAAAACTTTGAATAATTACAAAAATTACATTTTAGTAGACGACAAGTTACGAACTGCAGAAGACGTAGATAGAATTGTAACAGCTGAGATTCCAAACCCATTTGAAGATAAGCGACTGTTTGAGATAGTCAAGAAGTGCATGGTCCATGGCCCTTGTGGTACTTTAAATCCTGCTTCTCCATGTATGCAAGATGGTGTATGCACAAAGGGATATCCAAAAAGTGTTTGTGAAGAAACCAAAATTGAAGTGGATGGTTATCCTCAGTATAAGAGACGTGCCAATGGAAATACTTTGCAGGTATATTAATATTTATGTGAATAGTATTTACTACCTCTTACATTCAATTTCATTAGGTTTGTAGGAATTTTTTTAGGTTTATTAGGCTACAGATAATTATATTGCATTGCTTTCATTAATTTGTGTGTCAAACATGGAGTGCTCACATCACAATGTAAACATTTTGTGGTTATTATATGTCTTACAAATTTACTACTGTAATCGAAATTGTAGCTCCAATAATAACAAACTTAGCAATCCGATGTTGATCCATTGATGCTTTAAGTGGGGTTGGATTTAATAAATGTTATTAAACTTAGCAATAGTGCACAATTAACTTTGAACACCATGTATATACAAAAGAAACAGGACTTACGATAACCACAAAATGTTTAAATTATGATAATATCATAATTATGATTTATATCGGCATCATATATTGTCAAATTCTGCTGTTACCAATAATTGCAACATAATGCCAATATAGCTGGTATAATAATCAGTAGGTAGCGGTCAATCCATAATCACAGAGAATATTAACTTTTTGTATGGGGAATTGAAATTCTTTTGACACAAAATGTCTGTAGCATTAATAGTAAAATTTATGCTTTATGTTGTGACATTAGTTTTATTTGTTTTTAGATAAAAGACCACATAATTGATAACAGATGGATTGTTCCTTATAATCGGTATCTATCCTTAAAATATAATGCTCACATAAACGTTGAAGTCTGCTTCAGTGTAAAAAGTGTAAAATATCTGTATAAATATGTTTATAAGGGGCATGATCGTGCTGCTTTAAAATTAAAGCAAACAAGCGAAGAAGGTGGGGAACAAGCAGTGAAATTCATTATGATGAAATAACTGGACATTTAGACGCACGCTATGTAAGCGCTCCAGAGGCATCGTGGAGAATTTTTGGATTCGATATGCAAAATCGCTTGCACACCATTTATCGTCTTGCTGTACACCTTCCTAATCATCAAAATATATGCTTTGTTGAGGGTAATGTTCAAGATGCAGTAGATCGAGCGCATTCAAAAAATTCCACTCTGACAGCATGGTTTAAGTTAAATAAATTATGTGAAGAAATATTCCAAAATGGTTACCAACCTGAAGATAATATGATTGATTCGCGTACTTTGTATTACCGGGAAATTCCAGAACATTTTGTTTTCAATAAAGCTACCACCACCTGGAATAGACGCAAACGATTTGCTAAGGAAATCGGTAGAATGTATACTGTTGGGCCCCAGGATGTTGAAAGATACCATATGCGATTATTGTTACTACACGTAAAAGGAGCTACATCATTTGATGATTTGAAAACCATTAATGGCCAAGTTCACGATACATTCCTTGAAGCTGCCAAAGAAGCCGGTTTATTACTTGATGATCGAGAATATGCACGATGTTTAGCTGAAGTTGTAAATTTTCAGCTTCCATCACAACTGAGGAATGTATTTGCAACATTACTTTTATTTTGCAACGTATCAAATGCTTTACAATTGTGGCAAGAATTTAAAGCTGCATTATCTGAAGATTTCCGCAGAAGTTTGTCTATAGAAGAATCAGAGGCTACCGCTTACTATGCCATCGATGATTCAATGAAAGTTTGTGGTCGAAAACTTTCGGATTTTATACCACTTCCACAAATTCAGCCACACATTGCCGTCGTTGACAATTCTCAAAACCACCAAGCTGAAGGGGAAAGTATGTACAGAACCCTGAATCCCAGTCAAAAAGCTGCCTGTGATGAAATAGTCCATCTCTTAGAACAATCATCACGATCAGCAAAATGTATTTTTATCGATGGACCAGGGGGATCAGGCAAAACGTATTTATATACAACTATAAATCACATATGTAAAGGTAGAGGTGTAGCTGTTTTAAATGTAGCCTGGTCTGGTATTGCCGCTACATTACTGCTTGATGGACGTACAGTTCACAATCGATTTAAACTTCCTGTACCAATTAACAAAACGTCATTTCTTTCTACAATGAAAATGAACACTCCCGCAGCAAGCATATTACAAAGTAGTACAGTTATTATTTGGGATGAAGCTCCGATGGCACCAAAATATGCGTTAGAAGCTGTAAACATTTTGCTCAAGGACATTATGGGTAATAATGAAGTTTTTGGAGGAAAATTGATGATTTTGGGTGGCGACTTTCGCCAAGTACTTCCTGTTGTCTATCGTGGAACAAGGTCAGATTGTATTGATGCATGTTTAAAAAAATCGTCATTATGGGCACATTTTAAAGTCATAAAGCTAATAACAAATATGAGGGCAGCAGGAGAAGACATGTGGTCAACATTACTTTTAGATATAGGTAAGTTGTTATTTTACTACAGGTGGCATGAATAATTATTAAACAAAGGAAAATAAATACCTAGGCTTTTTTAAATTTGAAATTATTTTTAAATTAAAAACAATTATGTATTTTATGTTAGGCGCCAAAAGTAAATCTGTTTACGTTTACAAATTTATTATTATAGGTGATGGTAAAATACAAACTGATAAAGATGAAAAAATTCCAATACCGCAGCAGTGTATTAGTACTGGCAATTTAATTGAGGACGTATATGGTAAAGAGATTCTTCCAGACAATGCAGATAGTCTTTGTGACAAAGTGATTTTGACGCCGAAAAACATTGACTCGCTCGACATTAACAACAAAGTACTCAAATTACTTACGGGAGAAGAACAAATTTACATGAGCATTGATGAAGCTGAGTGTGAAGAATCAGAAGTGATCCAGTTTCCCACAGAGTTTTTACACTCATTGACACCATCGGGTATGCCCCCTCACGAACTGCGGTTAAAAATTGGTGCAATTGTTATGCTGTTGAGAAATTTAGATATAAAGAAGGGATTATGCAATGGGACTAGGTTAATTGTACAACATATGGGCAGGTATATTCTTGGATGCTCAGTTGCATGTGGGGCAAACAAAGGAAAGTATGTACTGATTCCACGTATCACTTTATGCCCATCTGATACCAATTTGCCATTTGTATTGAAGCGTAAACAATTTCCTATTAGACTTTCTTTTGCAATGACAATAAATAAAAGTCAGGGGCAAACGTTCACTAAAGTTGGTTTGTATCTAAATACTCCTGTATTTTCACATGGGCAATTATATGTTGCTTTTTCTCGAGTAAAAACTATGAACGGATTGAAAGTAGCAATAAAAGGTGGTGAACGGCATACAAAAAATATTGTTTACAAAGAAATTCTTTAAAACAAGATGGTAACTCCGAAAAGGGATAAATGTAATCCAGGACGTAGAAGGAGAAAGAACAATGGAGCAACTGTTTCGAGAAGGGGTACACAGACACGATTTACAAGAAAGGACGTGGAAATTCTTTTTAACAGCATCATTGAGAAAATACCTTTGCTGACACGTATGTTACTCGTTCAATGATGAAGATGAAACCTTCTAATGTTTTCTTTCACAGAAACACGTACTCCCAATTTACTAATAACAATAAAGAGGGAAAAATACATTTGATGCAGAATCACAATTAGTTTTTTCAGGTACTTACTGTCACAGTTTCTTTACAAGTTTTAATTGCTTTTGTTTTAAGATACAAGAACAGTTGGCGATCACAAATTCCGGCGATAACAACTTATTTGTGGAAGAGATTAAATGAAATAAAGAGATACGGGAGGGGACTATGTTACCAAAATTAATTACATTTTTCAAGGAATGTATAGGACCAGAAATAATTTTAAACAGACAAAGGAGAGTTGATACGCCATTTTCCCAGCATATATGCAAAATTATTTAATTATTATTGTTTTAGTAGTGCGAGGATATGCATATCAACCAAACTCAAATCTGCACAAGAGAGGAAGAGGACGACCAAAAACAAGTTGGCAAGAGAAAATCCAAAAGCACTTGGGTCCAGGGTGAACAAATGTTGCAAAAGCCTGAGTAACATGGAATCACCAAGGGAAGTTATTCATTTTATGTTACTATTGCTGTAGTCGTAGTATTTATAATATTTTCTGATGACATTACTCGTGTAACACTCTCATTCCCAACCGTGAGGAGAATCATATTTTAGGTTACAAAAATTGTCAGAGAAAGAACACATTTTCTCTCATAGTCCAGTTACATTAGACGGAAAACCGTAGCATTTGGCGAAAAAATCCAAGTGAGCTGAAATTTTGCATACACCTTTATTTTGACATTACAAACAATGTCTCAAAAGTCCCCATCGATATCGCGCTTGCGTTTTGAGTTATTCAAGGTCAAAAGTCGCAGAAATAAGTTTTTTTCAAATATCTCGCTTTCTATGGGTCGTATGACTTTTTTAGTTATTACAAAAAATGAAGGCTAAGAAATTCTCTACAAAAAAGATTATACAGGTTTTTTGAGTGCAATTAACCGTTCAGTAAATAACACAGTGTTAAGTTTTGCAGACGGGTTTTACTTCCTTTTACAATAAAGGAAGTATTGGATTCACCCCAAAAATTCTAAATTGAGTTTTCAACAGATCCTCACGTTTTAGAGTCCCCTGAACCCAAAAAACGTGTTTTTGCTCATTGGTCTGTGTGTCCGTCCATCCATCGGTCTGTCTGCCTGTGAACAGAATAACTCAAAAACGGAAAGAGGTACGGCGTTGAAACTTCATATATAAGTTTTGTGTACCTACTATCTAAATGGGACAGTAAGCCTTTTGAAGAAAATCGCATAACTGGAAGTATGATGTTTACTCTTGTTTCAAAAACGGTTCTATTTTTTTCAAACTATATTTTTATTACATTTTTAATGTGTATTGATGTGAGATTAGTGATTTTTCAGTTGAATACCTCTAAAATTCTACTTGAAAATCACTCATCTCAATCAATACACATTAAAAATGTAATAAAAATGTAAAGTTTTAAAAAAATCGTTCGAGCCGTTTTTGAAACACAAGAGTAAACATCATACTTCCGGTTATACGATTTTCTTCAAAAGCTTGCTGTCACATTTAGATAGTACACAAAACTTATATATGAAGTTTCAATACCATACCTCTTTTTGTTGTTGAGATATTCTGTTCACAGACAGACACACACACACAGCCAGACAGACCAATGAACAAAAACACGTTTTTTGGGTTCAGGGGACTCTAAAACGTGAGGATCTGTTGAAAACTCAATTTAGAATTTTTGGGGTGAATCCAATACTTCCGTTATCGTAAAAAGAAGTAAAACCCGTCTGCAAAACTTAACAGTGTGTTATTTACTGAATGGTCAGTTGTACTCAAAAAACCTGTATAATTTTTTTTGTAGAGAATTTCCTAGCCTTCATTTTTTGTAATAACTAGAAAAGTCATACGACCCATAGAAAACGAGATATTTGCGAAAAACTTATTTTTGTGAACTTTGACCTTGAATAACTCAAAACGTAAGCGCGATATCGATGGGGACTTCTGAGACATTATTTGTAATGTCAAAATAAGGGTGTATGAAAAAATTCAGCTTACTTGGATTTTTTGGCAGCCGTATCCTAATGTAACTGGACTATCAAAGGACAATATGAAACAAAATTAAAATGTCTGTTGTCATGGTATTCGTAAAATGACACAGTTCAAAGACTGCTAAATATTACAGCATAATTTTGATTTACAGTAATGTTTTAGTTACAAAAATATGTTTTTTACGGTTCTGATCCTGGCCCTTGAAAAAATTGTATTCACACGGCAGGGCAGAACACCATTTTTTCCTCTGTGTATTTGTAGTGCTCGGCTTCGCCCTTGAGCTGCAAACTTAATTTTGGGAAAAATTATGCTCTTCTCTTCCTTATAATGTATTATTTTTTCACATTGCCTTTGGTGACATTAAAAAAAGTGACTTTTTGATACTTTTCATAACTGGTCAAAATCGTAGTGCTTTCACCTAAAAATTTCAGGTGGGAGCACCATTTTGCCTCAAAATTACATCATATTGTCATAAAATATATTAATTAGAACGACTGAACGGCTACCACGCTAACACCTGTGGTAGTCGTTAACCCCTAAAACAAGGGAACTCTTCCTCATTTTCGACGGGCAAGGCTAGCCACCTACCCGGCCTAAGGGCAAAGAGGGCTCATAGAACCACTATGTGGTTAAAACAGGCCACTGGCCTATAATAAGAGGAAGAAGAAATTAATTATGAGCGGATGGCCCAGCGAGCAAATGCTCGCCTCTTAGGGGGCCGGCCTGGGTTCGATCCCGGCAGATACTATAGACGGATTTTAAAAATTGTACGCTCCCCGGCTACCACGCTAACACCTGTGGTAGTCGTTAACCCCTAAAACAAGGGAACTCTTCCTCATTTTCGACGGGCAAGGCTAGCCACCTACCCGGCCTAAGGGCAAAGAGGGCTCATAGAACCACTTTGTGGTTAAAATAAGCCATTGGCCTATAATAAGAGGAAGAAGAAATTAATCATGAGCGGATGGCTCAGCGAGCAAATGCTCGCCTTCAGGTGGGCGGCCCGGGTTCTATTACCGGCGCAAACTATAGACAGATTTTAAAAATCGTACGCTCTCTGGCTACCATGCTAACATCTGTGGTAGTCGTTAACCCCTAATAAGGGAACTCTTCTTCACTTTCGACGGGCAAGGTTAGCCACCTACCCGGCCTAAGGGCAAAGAGGGCTCATAGAACCACTTTGTGGTTAAAACAGGCCACTGTCCTATATTAAGTGGTAGAAGAAGACTGAAATACACTATTTCATATTTTTATAATTTGTATTGAAGACAGTTTTTATATAAGATTTGTATAGTTATAAAGGAAGACTCTATGTCGTGATGATTAGCATCTCTGGCTACTTACAGAACTAGAATCCTGAGTTCAAACAGAACTGGCCAAGCATTCTCAAAACAACTTTGGTTTTTTCACATAACATTCCATCTATTCACGATGTAATAGATTGGATTGAGTTTAAATATGCATCCTCTAAAACAATTTCGATTTTTTTACATTACTCTTCCATCTTTTCACAATTTAATAGATTGGATTGAGTTTAAATATGCATCCTCTAAAACAAATTTGTTTTTTTTACATTACTCTTCCATCTTTTCACAATGTAATAGATTGGATTGAGTTTAAATATGCATCCTCTAAAACAATTTTGATTTTTTTACATAACTCTTCCATCTTTTTATAATCTAATATTGGATTGAGTTTAAATATGCCTCTAAAACAATTTCGATTTTTTTACATAACTCTTCCATCTTTTTATAATGTAATAGATTGGATTGAGTTTAAATATGCATCCTCTAAAACAATTTTGATTTTTTTACATTACTTTTCCATCTTTTCACAATGTAATAGATTGGATTGAGTTTAAATATGCATTCTCTAAAACAATTTTGATGTTTTTACATTACTCTTGCATCTTTTCACAATGTAATAGATTGGATTGAGTTTAAATATGCATCTTTTAAAACAATTTTGATTTTTTTACATTACTCTTCCATCTTTTCACAATGCAATAGATTGGATTGAGTTTAAATATGCATCCTATAAAACAATTTTGATTTTTTTACATTACTCTTCCATCTTTTCACAATGTAATAGATTGGATTGAGTTTAAATATGCATCCTTTAAAACAATTTTGATTTTTTTACATAACTCTTCCATCTTTTTATAATGTAATAGATTGGATTGAGTTTAAATATGCATCCTCTAAAACAATTTCGATTTTTTTACATTCCTCTTCCATCTTTTTACAATGTAATAGATTTGATTGAGTTTAAATATGCATCCTCTAAAACAATTTTGATTTTTTACATTACTCTTTTCACAATGTAATAGATTTGATTGAGTTTAAATATGCATCCTCTAAAACAATTTCGATTTTTTTACATTACTCTTCCATCTTTTCACAATGTAATAGATTGGATTGAGTTTAAATATGCATCCTCTAAAACAATTTTGATTTTTTTACATTACTCTTCCATCTTTTCACAATGTAATAGATTGGATTGAGTTTAAATATGCATCTTCTAAAACAATTTTGATTTTTTTACATTACTCTTCCATCTTTTCACAATGTAATAGATTGGATTGAGTTTAAATATGCATCCTCTAAAACAATTTCGATTTTATTTTTAGATAAGTCCGTGTATACACGATTTACAGTAATATCGAACAATAATGACTGCTTTTCATTAATTTGCAAAGCATCAGTCATGCTGATGATTCTACTCGATTATATACATACTTATAAATATAAAAGGTATAAGCTGTCGAGAAAGAGTAGATGCTGTAAGTATAGACTGGATTGAATTTCAACACAAAACTAAATATTTAGAATCTTCCATTTCAGAGAGTGTTCATTTCTTTATTATAGAAACATCGATCTGAACTCATGATTTTAGTTCTGTAGCCAAAGATGCCAACCATCACCCTATAGAACCGTCTTCTGTAACTGTACAAAACTTATTTAAAAACTGTCTCCAATACAAATTAGAAAAATCTTAAATAGTGTATTCTAATTGTTTTAATTTGATATATTTTATGAAGATGTGATGTAATTTTCAGGCGAGATGTGGTATTGTGGATTATACCTAAGAATGTGGAATTCTTAGGTATAATCCATCAGATTTTGATTAGTTATAAAACGTATTAAAAATTTTACTTTTTTACCGTCACCAATGGCAACATTAATGGATAGTACGTTCCAACAAGGAAGAGAAGGGCACAAGTTTTCCTAAAGTCTGAGTTTGAAACCAAAGGGTGAAGCCCGAGGACTACAAATACACAGAAGAAAAAATGGCGTTCTCTCATGCTGTGTATATACAGTTTTTTCCTGACCGGTATCAGAACAACAAGAAATAGGTATTTTCGTAACTAAGCATTACTGTAAATCAGAATTATTATGCTGCAATATTTAGCAGCCTTTGAATTGTTATTCTACCAATACAAACAATATGATCAGAAACTACTGTAAATACAATGACCATTTTTTCTTTAGAAGTAATAACTTATGTTAAAATTTGTAGCAATTTGTTGTACTTGTTATTAATTACTATCTTTATTCAATAGAGACCACGAGTACGACCGAAAGCAAGATGGCAAGACAAAATTCTAAACCACTTCAGCCCAGGGCGGTGACTCAATCACTGGATTTACTATCAATCTTATATTGAAAATAAAGTAGTGTAACAATATTTGAATTTTTTGATATCTGTTTAGGCAAATATAACATTATAGGAAGTATAAATTGAGTTGTAAAGATTATAACATTTACCAATATATCGCAATAAAAGTGTATAATTATAGTGTCAAATATATCTGGGACTTATTAAAATAACTGTTTTTTTAATACTCTTGAGATTTTAACTAAATTGTTTTCAATATTTAAGTATTTTAGAAAACTGATTTCGTGTTGAGTTTGTCAATAACTAAATATGGCAAACAGGCTTTGTACAATAAATATTCGAAATCAAGCTTGGCATTGAAATATTTGTTGTATAGTCTGTTCACTAAACATAAAAACACAAAGTGGCCTTTGATTTCTAAAATTTCATGAGTGTACTTCCAAAATGCATCTTTTGTGTAGGAATGTACTTACAAAAAGTTACTAAAACAAATAGGTTAAGAGTGTGACATTTAATTAGCATCTGTCACAACGACTTTTAAGGATGTTAAACAAATACTGTGTTGGATACTATTGATGTAGCATTTATTAATAAGTATTTTTATTACATTTTATAAAAGTTCAGGCAAGAATTTCCAGAATAGTATGTACTTTGACACTGAATTAATGATATTTATTAATTGTCATTTTTAAATTCAAAGTCACCTTTATGCAGGTATGGAAACCTTTGCAAAACAAAATACAGAATCCCTAGCAGACAAATTTTATGTATATGCCAACTTCAGAAAAATTTATATGTTTTTGTGTTTACCACGGCCTCCTGGATTAGTGCGAGATTGACGTTTCTACGCGGCCCGCCACATTTGCATAATTTTTGTGATTCTGAGGCCAACGTACTTTGGCGCTATCTGTTGGGTTTTTGATAAATTATCTGTAACGTAAGCCAGACTTTCTAGATTAATATTAATCCAGGAGGCCGTGGACGTATGCAACCAAAGGCACAAGCGCAACGTACTGTAGCGCCTCTACAAACCAGAAAAAACGCCTTGAACTAAAAATGCAGCGGGCCGCGTAGAGACGTCAGTCACGTACTAATCCAGGAGGCCGTGGTGTTTACTGAATGGCCTATATGAATAATATCTTGGTGGCACTGTAAGTCTATGTCAAATTCGAGGTTAGTAGGTTAGGTTTTGTGTCAGTTTTGACACATACTGACACAAAACCTAACCTACTAACCTCGAATTTGACATAGACTTACAGTGTCACCAACATATTAACAACTTACTATGGATACATTTTTGATTCAGAAATTGTTGCAGTATCAATGTTGCCAGATTTATTTTTATTAATTTCGAAATATTTCGAAAAATACGGCCCCGGGATTTTTTTTCATATTTCTCCAGGGTTGGGTTCATTAGGCATCCCTCAGTAACGCACCGTAGAGTTAATCCGCCATTTGTTGGACACGCTGTATAATCTCATAAGAGCATTAATTCTTTCCGGATTTTTTTTGACTGCGTACCAACAACGTCGTATTAATTAGGACGTCTTCCAGAGGCGAGCGTTTCCTTTCTAGAGACTTTCCATTTGAAAATATATTTTTTTGAACTTTTTCTTACTGCCAATCTCTAGCGTGCTTTTAAAACTTTCTTTAGTGGAACCAAAGTTATAAAATTCGTGCTACATTTTAAATGCGGCATATGCCGCGGGTTTCAGCTAGTTAGTAAATAAAGCAAAGATACATGCGTATGTCAAAACAGACGTCACATATGCTCAGTGGCGTGTCAGACGATGGAAGAGCAACAGAACGAGTTACATGTAAGATAAGAAAAGAACTGAAGGATAATATAAAGAAATCGAAATTTGCACCAGAGTGGTTTTTGAAGGTTGAAATTGAAATACCGAAAGAGCTATTTGGAGTGATAGTTGCGTATGCACCGAGCGAGAATGGAACTGAAGAAATTAAATGTAAATTTTATGATGCTCTACAAGAAACAATAAAGAAAACAGATGGGGATTTGATAATTGCAAAGAACTTCAGTGGTAGAGTCAAAAAATATATGAATAGATATAGATATATTGCGCGAAAATATGGTAAAGAACAAGATAAGAAGGTACAAGCACCTTATTGCTACTCTAGCAGTATTGGGATGCAGTGGTTTTTGTCAGCCGCTCTTTGGGACGCCTACTTCTTATAAAACACATGAATTTCATAATCTGTTAAAACGGTGCTTTTAGTGTGGGAGCAGAAAACGCCTATAAGGTGACCAATGAATAGAAATTTGTATCAAAATGTTTCAATAAAAAAAAAATCAGTACCCAGTTTCAAACTCGGAATCTTAAACTCAGCAGCTCAACTCTGTACCATTACACCACCGTGCTCCATAGTTACACGGCCGCTTAGCGGCTATTAATTTTGTCTTGATTACAAATCGAAAAACACATACAAAGAAAAACAACCAATTTCGCACCAAAGCTTTTTCATTCTTTGCATTAATATTCCACTAAAGCAGCGCAGAAATCAGTCTGATAGGTTATATCGTTCTTGACATAACATGTTTACATCCAACTGATGGGACACCTTTACTATACTGCATTTTCCAACGTTCCTTTAATGCCAATACGGTTGCTGTCATCACGAAAGTTATACAGTTTTATGCAACCTTCCATATAATTTTAGTTTAGTCACCATTGATTGAGCAGTTGCTGCAAAAATATCAAATTAGTAAAAATGGTCGGTGCCGAAGTAAATCAAGACTGTACAAATAGTATAGAACATAAAAATAAATCCAGACTGAGACTACTATCCACTGACACCAATGAAAATAGAGAAAATACGACCAACTAAGAAAGAAGCCACAAAAGTATGTTGAAAAAGGAAAAGGAGTACTACACAAATTAATACAGAAATTAGGAAAACGCAATCAATATAAGAGAAAATTTATAAAGAAATTCATAGACCTAAGTAGAGTAGAGTAGACATTTCTGGAACCACCCCCACCACTTGGCATTGAGTTAAAGGCCAAGGCCACGTTCAAGATCAAGCCCAGATTGACGGCAAAACAAAAATAGTGCTTAGAACAGACCGTGCAAGGTTAACACTTAAAAAAACTTAGGCATAAGGTAAGCGCTCTCCAGCCTAGGATACTTCATGTCTAAATTATGACTCGACTCGAATCCGAACCTAAGTCTCTCTGTTCATTCCGCAGTGGTACAGTGTGTCATATTTGCACCTGAGGGTGTCTTTGCCGCTCAACCATCGAGCCTTATAAAATAGTTGGTTACTCAACCTAAGTACCTTAGTAGAGTAAAAGATACATATTGAAATGGTACTTAGCCCGTTACACAACACTGCTTGCAGAATCAATAACTTAAAGCAAGTCAATAAAATCACAGAGCTGGGGTAAGCAGGCAACTGCAAGAAGTCACATTAGAAATTTTTATTTATGACTACATCGGTAAAGCATTGCCAATATTAAATAGAATTATTTCAGAGTAAATGGCATAAAGCAGAGCTCGATTTGTAACTTAGAGTCACAGAAATTTCAATTAACGTGAATAAGTACAGTTCTATGAACTTTTTAAATAAAGGTGAAAAGGACAGAATGTTCAATACAGTGCAAAAAGAGCACAATAATAGATCGGAAAAGGCTATAAGAAAATGGAGCAGTAATATTTGAAGATGAAATTCAGACAGGTTTTTATAAACGCAAGAAAATCACACTACAGGAAATGGACAAGATTTGTGTTTATAAAATAAGTCATTGTAATGACACAAGTAAACAGACAATTAAAATAAAACTTCGTGAGTGGCGCTAGAACTTAGATAAATTACAAACATGAACAAACAATAATTTAGAAAGTAAGATTATGTACAGTTTTATAAGTTAAGTTGAAAATTAGATTATAAGTAATTCCATTGCATTCAGTTAACATCCGTTTTTATGTAGCCAGATAGGCAATTGTTGTTAACGAACGCGGAGAGAAACAATTAAAAATAAATTAATTCCAGACAAGCTAATTTGTGTCTCCAGTTTATTTGAATTTTATACCATTTAACATTAAAATAAATTAAAAATAATTATACCGGCGTAATCAGGAGTTCGCAGTGCACATGTGAGAATGTGGGTGTAAAAATCCATCAATTTAAAAAATATTTTCTCCGGTGACCGTTTCCGACAACATCGGCAGCCAGCATCCAGTTTACGAGCACCAGTTACGGGCTTCAATAAAGGTCCAGAGCCTGAGAGAGGGTGTCAGCAGTTCCGCCCGGTGTGTACGAGGCCAGCACAGCAGTTGCAGCATCCCGGCGGCCAGCATCCAGCAGCCAGCGTCAGGAGAAGCTGTCCGAGCAAGTTGCCGCAGCCTAAGAAAAGTCAGGTTAGTGGTACCAAGCAAATAGCCGTGCTAGAGCTACGAAATTTACCATGAGGAACGAGTACTATGAGAGAAAGCTGATCCCAGTCTTACAATACGTCAAAATAGAGCATGAGCTCCAGAAATTGTAAAAATATAAGTTGAGGTTATGTTAAGGACGCTTTCAAAAGACATCTGAATTGCCAAGGAAGCCGCCAACGATCTAAAACAAAACACGATTAGGAACGCTTAATAAAGCGCGAGATTTGAATTACCTGATAAGTTGTTCATAGATTTGCTTTTGAATTCACTACAATCACACAGAAACGAACTGCACGTAAAATCGATTTGCTAATAGATAATATCGACAGCGCAGCGAGTTTGTGCGTTTGCTGCTCCTAAATTTCATAGCCCAGTGGCGTAACACGGAGATTTTTATTTTGAACAAATAGGTGAACCCAACCAGATTTCGAGTCCATGCCTATCGAAAAAGAGCTAGCCGTAACTTATCTAACTTGCAGATGTGCGCAACACTAAAAGGGCAAAACACTGATTCAATGAACCCATTGATACAGTTATATTTATTTACTTTTAATCAGTAAAAATTTGATTTTAAAATAAAAATATGTGTAGGGTGTTTATTTATTTATTTATTAAATTATAATAATGATATATAACATAACCTTTACAATATATTGTAAAAAGCTTTAATTTTGTTGTTTAAAATGCAAATGCACATACAAAGAGTAATAACGGTAGTGGCTAGACTAAATGATTATAATACCAACATAATAAAGAAATACGTCACAAACACAATACAGCGAATAAAATAATGCTTAAAACATTGGTAGATATACATCACGAATTATCTGGAGGTGCAAGCAGCTTCTTCAAGACAGCAAATTTATTCTTTAGCAAAATCGTTTGCCAATTGTGTCCACCGCATATGTAGGTATCCATATTACACCACGTCCAGTTGTGAACTCCATTATTCTAAATAAAATAAGCCGAACTGCAATGAGGTGGTTGAAGCACACATAAAACCCCATCATAAACTGCATTGAGAGCGACAAAAAATGTGACAGATAGCATGTTGAACGCCTCGAAGGAGAGCACTGAATGGTTTGGTGCAGGACAAACTTAAGTAGCGTAAGAACTGGCACGTGGTAGGGAAACCGCACTTTGCATCACTGTCGACAACTGCAAGCTTTGGTGTCGGCTGCACCCTTACAAGTGTTGGCGGCTGCACCCGTACTATTGTTGGGAGCTATACAGCTCGCCATACAGTTTGAAGAGTTTTACAAGCAAGCCGTCAATGGTTTGAAAGTGCTGGTTCAAAGTAGCAACTTTGCAGGTAGGTAACCTGCGAAGGTGTTCAGATAGGGATTTGTCATGACGTTCCCAACCAGAAATCTGAATTCCACAGTAGAAACACTGTACAGAATTAATCGTGTCGTTGATGTAAAAGATATCGGGGTTTTCAAGCTATTCTGGAGTTGGACCACTACGAGAAATACATTTTTACAAAAGTCTCCTTCCCCCCTCTATGGTTCCCCTTCAGTGCCGCTTCGATCGCCACATTCGTAAGTTTTAGACAATTACTTCGTATGTCATTAATAAATGGTCGTAGCGACGTATTTTTTTTGTTTTATCCTAAAAGAATGTGCTAGACACATTTTTATTGAATTATGCGCTAATGTTAAAAAAAGCAATTCTAAAAAAAATTTAGAAACGACATTTTACTTTTAATAATCAGTTTTGTTTTATCCTTATAGTTTGCTTAAAAATAACAATGAAAGTTACAGTACAATATAGTTTTAATTATACAGTAGTGGGCAAAAGTATGGAAACACCTACATATCTACCATAATTTTGAAGAGATTCCTATGAAATTTAGTGGATATATAGTATTCGTTAAGTAAAATGGAAGTATCCGTATTGTAATATAACCTTCGGTTTAACCGGAAGTTCCACAAAATTTAAAATTTTTAAGTGGAACACCCTGTATATTTTTTATGGAAACGAAGCAGTTTCCTACAGTCTACAAATGTAAAGTTCAAATGAGCTCTGAGGAAGAAACACATGGGAGGAGCGGGGAGTTTTTTGAAAATGTCTGGAATACTGGCCAAAATTCAGCTTTCCTCTAATTATTCTCAAAGTCATCTCTTTATTTCCTGGGCTACGTTGTGCAAATCAGTGATTGGTAAGGCGCGACATGCTTATAACTCAAAACATGCAACGGACAACAAATCGTATTTTTGTGCAACAACAAATAAATGCAGGTAATTCTTTCACTAAAAATGTTTTCATTCTTTTCTATACATTTTAGGCGCTAGAAGTATGCATTTATCTGCAATTGTTGTCAAGATATGTCGATGCTGATATTTATACCGCACTTTTCTGGTACGATTTGTTTAAACAACGTCTTAAAGTGTTTTAAAAATAATTTCGAGATTAATGTAATATCGTCTGAATCTAGAAAAAATAAGGTTTTCACTAATAAAAATAGTAATTTTTATATTAAGTGCGCAAAGCAAAGGTTTTTTTAAGCTTGAGAATGTTAGGTTTGTAGTCGAGACCGTTAGGTCGAGACAAAAAATACATTCGAAAGCTCAAAAACGGGCTTTGGGTACGTAATATAAACAACTTTTTTTCTACAATTGCACAGCTTTAAACAGCAAGTTTATTATTAAAAAATATTGAATTCATAAAAAAACGGCAGCATGATTTTTTAAAGTTACCGTTGCACAGGTTTCCGTAGTTACTAATGTAAATAAAAACTGAAAACAATTCTGGCGTTTGAATAAGTGTCGCTTTCCAAGTGTTTTCTATAAATTCTCTGAAAATGGACGCTGATTCTGAATATGATGTAGAAGCAGTAGCTAATGAAGCGATTACGAGTATTTTGCCGAAGAAGTCAAGACCGCAGTATGAAAAAGCTTACACCGATTTCCGGCATCGGTGTGACTCTAAAAAAATGAGTAACACAACAGAAAACGTTATATTAGCATATTTAGAGGAAAAGTCGAAGATTTTGAAGCCATCAACATTGTGGTCCCTTTTTTCGATGTTAAAGGCAACTCTAAACATAAAAGAAAATATTGATGTTAGAAAGTTTCCCAAAATAGTGCCTTATTTGAAAAACAAGAATGTAGGATACAGAAGAAAAAATCGAAGGTTTTGACCGATAAAGATATCAAAGAATTTTTGAAAGTGGCTGATGACGATAACTTTTTACTAATGAAGGTATAGTTAGTAACTTTTTACTTATAACTTGAGCTACTGTTTGTCTTTTTTTGTAGACCGTATTGATTTTTGGGATCGCTGGTGCTCTTAAGCAAGATGAATTATTGAAAATGAAGATATCAGATGTTGAAGATAAGGATTCAATACTGATTGATAAGGTGCCGGATTCAAAAACCCATTCTGAGAGAATTTTTACCGTTTCCAATGCAGATAATATAAAATTGATTAGAAAATACCAAAGTTTGCGTCCATCAAACGCGTCAAGTGAACGGTTTTTCTTAAAGTACGTCAAAGGAAAATGCTCCAATCAAAATGTGGGGATTAACAAAATTGGTGAAATACCAAGCTTAATTGCGAAATGGCTTAAGAAAGAAAGCCCTACAGATTATACAGGGTATTGCTTCAGGAGAAGCTCTGCTACACTTCTAGCAAATGCAGGAGGTGACATAACTCTGATAAAACGACACGGTGGTTGGAAAAGTAGCAACGTAGCAGAAGGTTATATTGAAGACTGCATAAATAACAAGATTGCAATTTCGAATAAAATTCAACCTTCCGCAAAAACAATTTCTGAGCCATCTACGTCGACTTGCAATGAAATGCCTAACTTAAAACTCTTGGATAAATCGGGAAATAAAACTGACAACATTTCTAACTTAGTCGAACCCTCCACGTCAACGAATACTTTTAATAATGGTATTTCGAAGCTACAGCCTTCACTCGAATCGGGAATTATAGCGGGAAGTAATTTTTCTACGTGTAGCCTTAATTTTTATATAACAAAATAGTTATGTTGACTTGTAATTGCCTGTTATAATTGTTTCAACAAAATTTGCTTCTTAGTTTATTCTGAATTTTAGAAATGTCAGAAATTCTTTTTTTCACGGTAAAGAAAATTTTTTTTCACCGTTAAAAAAAATTTTTTTTCACCTTTAAAAAAACGCGTGTTTTGAGCACTGACATTAATGCGTAAACACCCATTTTTTTAGCAATTGTAGAAAAATAGTCTTATAAATGCGATGTAAACATAAAATCCATTCATTTTCAGTAACAAATCGGAAAACAATTTTGTTCGCTTTTTTGAAATCGAAAATAATGGCGCCCTCTACATTTCGATCCGCACAATCATTCCAGATAGTGTACATTTTTTCCAAAACTATATCCTGGAGTGCACACCGTATGGTCGATTTTATGGTCCCTGATTTCTGACTATTTGTCAGAAAGACATCAGTTATTATAATCATTGCCTGCTACCCAGCGCACAAAGTTATCGCAGATGAAGCTCTTCGATATTCCGTCGGGTGACCACATAAAAAATGATCATATCACAATTTTGCAAATTAAACGATAGAAAATGTATAGTTTGTCCAAATTGAGGTGGCGCAATCCAGGTATACGGATTAAGCGGGATTTCCTGTAAATGATACTTTGTTTACATGTAATCCCTGGTTGTACATGCTACTTACCAGTTGAGACGACTTCCGAAAACCTGCACGTATTTAGGTAAATTATTGAGCCCCAGTTTTTAGTACTAAAATAATACACTGCTATGGTATATAACTTTTAATTAAGAGCACATAAAAACACTACAGAGTCGTTATTAGATATTAACAGGAAGTCCTCTAACTTGCAAATGCTTTATAAACGGCGTCCTTTCTGATTAAACAAAATTTACATTTCCTTTTTCCTACAGCCAATCAGAAAAGAGCGTACCACATTCAAATTTCAAAAAAATCATAATGTGCAAGTATAAATTTTAAAACTAAACAAATTTCTAATTATAATGTAAGATAAGTTCAGATATATGAAAACATGGAATAATAAGTCTAAGATCATTAATAAACCAATATTTAAATTTTAAACGCATCACTTCAGATTTCATAATGCACAAATGTTTAATCACTTTTAATTCACTTTTTAAAAATAATTCTGGTTGAGTCATAACTGTTTTTCTTAATTTCTGTACCGTTTTCTAAATAAATAGCATAACACTTTATTATATTTAAATTGTATAATATACAAAAATTGCTGTGTTCTAGGTACTTATAATAATATATGTAAATACCTAGTTGCTTTTGTTTGATTCCTTGATTTTCAATATATCAATTGTGCGAAAAACCACTGCTAACTAAATGCGGACCTGTTCTGCAGGTAAAGGGGTTTCGTAATCTCAAATGACAAGGGTAAGCTCCGAAGCCAATTAACTACGGCAAATCCCTCATATAATCCGTATACCTGGACTGCGCCACCTCAATTTGGACAAACTGTATAGCAATAAAATATATTACAATTAACTGCAAATATAATGACTTACAAATTTTGGGAAGTAAATTTGAGTATTCAACAATAAAAACACAAGTCTTTATGAACAAATTATATCAAAACACGATGACAAAACAAATATCTACAGCTACCACTATAAAGATTTATTACTTCAAAAACTATTGATACATTACAATAGTATAGTCGTTTTGGACCTAGGCGAGACACTAGATTTATACTGGCAGCGCTTATTTCTTGACAGCACATTAGTTTGTAATTATAAATGTTCAAAGGTTTTATCTTGCATGGAGGGTTATTTAAAATTTATCAATACAAATAAAAAACATTCGTAATTTCTGATAGCAACTTATGTCCGTCAAAATAAAGCTTAAATTAAGTCAACGTAATTTTCGGTTAATGAGTAGTATGCTCATGAAGTAAAAACAACAGCTAGAAGGTGCTTTGAAGAATTAAAACGCGTGCAAAGGCACAAGCAATTTCAATATAATTAAAAAAACTTGGAAACATATTTTCCGTAAGTAATTGAACTTGTAATATATTGTATTATTGTTAATGCATCTGACTAATTTAGATTTCGATCAGTACTGTTTATAAATAATATTTGAAATCTAATGTTCAGACTGAAGAAAAACTTTCAACAGAGCCAAGAGATAACTACTTATATAGTAAAATTTACAAATACCACGAAAAAACGAGCATTTTATTCTTCGCAAATTTATTAGACCATGTTAGATTGAATTTGAAATAGACAGGAAACTACACAAAACCTTACAACTATTGATGGAATACAAATATTAAAAAAATTATTCCAAAAAATACGAAATTGACTAAAAATTTTTGTTGGTAAGCAAACTCAAATTCTTTAAAAAATTGTTAGAATATGTTAATGGTGCGGATGAAGCGACTTTTATTTACCTTTGATGAAACATGGATATACCAGAACGAAAACATAATGTGAATGTGGTTGAAAGATAATGATAGGTGTACTAATAATAAGACTAAAATCAGAAGGTAAGAGATGCACAGTCCTTCATGCAGGCTATTGCGGTAGTTTTCTACTGGGGTGTGACCTTTTAGATTCAAAACTTGAAATAGATTTTCACAAAGATGTGAACAGCGAAATTTTTCAAAAGTGGGTAAAAAACAGCAGGTGATGGTGGTGCCTGCTCTAACCAGCATTGGAGGTAAATATGTTATTGTTATGAATAATGCTCCTTATCACTCAGCGTGGTTAGAGAAGAGACCAGCTACTAATTCAAATAAAAAGCTCTGAAGGCGTAGCAATATAAAAACAAAATGAATTTTGATGAAATCAATAAAAACACAACTTTGGAATCTATTTAGTTAAGAGTAACCTACTTAAATAATTTCCATAAAAAAATATAACATTGACGAGTTTCTAAAGCAAAACAACATCAATGATCTAAGGCTTCCTCCATATCATTGTATTGACAACTCTATTGAACTTATACGGACATTCTGTAAAAAAAATACAAAATCAATTACTAATGTCAGTCCCAAATCCAAAAGAGGTGGAAGTCTTGAGTAAAGGCGTATGAAGCACTGTGAATCTCGTATTAGGAGTGATTGGGTGAAATATATCGGAGAACATTGTGTGGTTGACATTCTTCCTGTGGTAATTTCGTTAGCAGGGTTGTCCGATTTAGAATTATCAAATTGACTCATTCAGTTTTAATAAATAGACCTAACAGAAGATCCAACAACAGCAGAACAGAATGTTAGTAAATGTACAAATTCTCTGTTTTTCAATGGTTTTGCATTAATTTATTAAGTTCTTCCTGGCATAATATAGATGTTTTGTAAAAATTTGCCACAATAGTATCTATATATTGAAAACGTGAAGCGTTTCTTTCGACATCTATTTTGAGACTTCCACCGGGCCGATTTCGATAACTCTTTTTTTAAATAAAAGCCGTCACTGTGTAGATGTAGACAAAAGTCCTAAATTGCAAGTAACTGCATAACTTTTAGAGAAAAACCAAAATATTGTAGCGCGTTAGTGACGTAGCCTTGCAGCTACGTAGCAGTGGAACAAGTAAACTCTCGAAATCGGCTAGCGGCGTTCTGCTGATTTCTGCAGGGGACCACAGTAACAGCAAATATTTGAGAAAATTTCATCCTTTCCTTTGGAAAAGTAGCGTGTGTGAGTGAATCTTGAGTGTACATTAGTTCATTATTAATCGAATGTACCTAAACATCGTCCATTCTCTTGAAAATTGGAAATGGAGAATATCCCACTATTACAGTTGAAGAAGATACAATTAAAATACCAGCTCAACTAATTGCAAAGAGGACATCATTTCAGAAATATTTGGTAATAGTTTGTTAACTCAATTCTCAATTTTAGCGCCAAAAAACGAACATTGTGATAAAATTAACCAAAAAATTATATCTCCCTTACCTGGTTATGGAAAAAAATTGACTGTGATACAATTTCAGATAATGAAGACGACATGTTACCATTTCCTATGGAATTTCTATATTCGTTCAATTTCAGAGGAATACCTCCACATTGCTTAACACTAAAAATAACGGCAACTGTTATTCTCTTGAGAAATTTAAATATGTCTACTGTTTTAATAAATGGGACAAGATTAATGGTACGCAATTTATACGAGAACTGTTTAGATTTGAAAGTCTTAAATCGGCACGCTACAGACAGAAGTGTATTAATACCGCAAATAGATTTAATACTTGATATTACATTACCTTTTTGCTTTCGGAGAAGACAGTTTCCTGTACGCCGAGCATTTGCGATGACAAATAATAAATCGCAAGGACAAAGTAGGAATGTATTTGCCACAACCAGTATTTAGCCATGGTCAATTATATTTAGCAGTCACGTGTTCGTTGTTTTGAAAACTTAAAAATTAAAATTTTACCTAATGGATCGTGCCACACGTTAAACATTGTCTACAAATAAGTTTTATAAGATGCAAAACATTTTGCAATGTGTCCCAATAGTGGTTTTTTATTTACTGTGGTTTTATCCGCTCGACGA
Organism: Agriotes lineatus; assembly: GCA_940337035.1. Classification (NCBI taxonomy): domain Eukaryota; kingdom Metazoa; phylum Arthropoda; class Insecta; order Coleoptera; family Elateridae; genus Agriotes; species Agriotes lineatus. The sequence goes on from CALNHX010000817.1 coordinate 253,230, forward strand.
TGATATTTAAATGGCAGTTGCTCTAAAGACAAATACGTATTATAACAGTGTAGTATCAGTACAATAAGGACATATTGTCTTGAATTTACATAAGGGTTCACCTGAGAGGATATTCCAAGGCCAAATAGTTTTCCAAACTTCTCTTGAAACTCGGCAACGAAAACATATGTCAAACCGTGCTTTTGATTCTGTGTGTGCCCCACGCCATTTGGCGGAGTTTTGGTGTACAAGCGAATATTTGGACATTTAAGTCTGCGCCGATTAGCGGACAGTTGCAAACAACCTTCTGCAAAAAAAATCGTGCATATGACCCATATCTTTGATGCGAGTTATTTTGGAGTTTTGTCCGCTCTCGCATGAAGCGCATGTCACTTATTTATATGATTTTCTTGCCGTTCTTACCAGCGGTTCTCAACATTTTCAATTTTGACCCTAAAAAACGAACATTCCAATGAAATCAACAAAAAAATTATATCTTTCTTGCCTGAATATGAACAGCAATTTTTGAGTGTGAATACAATTGTATCACATAATGACAACATTTTATAATTTTCTATGGAGATTCGTTAAATTTCAATGGAATATATCCACACTGCTTAACACTAAAAATAGGATCACCAAATATGCTCTTGAATATTTTAAAAGTGCTACTGGTTTAATAGATGAGATAAGATTAATGGTACGCAATTTATTTGAGAACTGCTTAGATTTGGTATTAAATGGACAAGCCACAAGCCAGGCAGAAGAGTATTATTACCGCGTATAGATTAACACATTCTAATATTGCACTACCTTTTTGCTTTCGGAAAAGAAATTTTTCTGTGCACCTATCAATATCACGTGTGAGTAGTTTTAAAAATTTAAAAATTAAAATTTTACCTAATGGTTCCTGCCACAGGTTACAAAGAAGTTTTGTAACTTGCAAAATATTTTGCAACGGGTCCAGTAATATTATGTTATTAGGGGTAAAAGTGATACTTTGTTTTGCGAGGTTGGACACGTTTGATTGACAAGCGTAAGCTAGTCAGACAAGTCTGGGCAAGACATGCAAAGTATCACTTTTACCCCGAATATCATATGCTATTTTAGTTTCAAATCCAGAATTGACGTCTACGTCAGTTTCCGCCCAAGAGAGACCACGTGGAAGATATTCGAAAGCTAAGTTTTTAAGTACTTTTACTCCGCTGGCGTATAAGTAACTATTTCTAAGCTTAAGCATAAAAGTAATGCATTTACCTTGACACACAAGTTGTCATTTTTATGACGTTTACAAATAAAAGCCTTTTTGCTATTCTGAAATATAAATCTTATAACATTAACGGCCGGTCTTATAAAGGCCACTAATTTGACGTTAACCTTAATTTGCTGTTAAAATGAACAAAAGCGCATCAAAACGTTAGTGCTTACGACATTTTATTCATTAGTAAACAAATTTTGATGCGCTTTTGTTTATTTTAACAGCTAATTAAAGTTAACATCAGATTGGCTGTAAGTATGATTTAGTTCGACATATGTAATTAGCACTTAAGTAGTTCTGGTTACAATACTATAAAAATAATATGACAGGAATTTCAACAAAACAATATTGATGCTTCCAAAGATCTGTGACATAACCTAGAATTATTTAATACTTTGACTATATATTGAGAAGCTTATGTTCTTTTAATTTAATACTTAATTAAATAAATGATTAGATTAGATTAGATTAGATTTAGATTCCACGACTGCCTTTTGCTGGCATAAGCACGTCAGCCCTTTGGGCTTTTTGTACTGTCGGGAGTTTTCAAGTTAGCAGGCCAACGTCCGTATCTTTTACTAGACTTACAATGTCCCCTACTAGCTTGCGGTTGTCAATAGAGTTGAGGCTCCAATCGAGTTGGTGTCTTTACGCTCTAATGCTGGGCATTCAAAGAGGATGTGATAGGCTGTTTTATCACCCTCTTGGCATAGTCTGCAAACAGGTTCATCTCTATAGCTGTTGATCCTGTGCATAAATTCTCTGAATGCTCCAGTGCCTGTTAGTAGACTGACTACTTGCTTAATTCGAGTTCTGTTCAGTCTCAACAGGGTTTTGGTGGTTTGTGGATTCAGAGTTTTTAGCAATCTTTTGCAGTGTGTTGCTTGATTGCAGTTTCTCCACCTTAGTAGGTGTGCGGTATTGACCCATTCATTAATGGCTAAGCGGGCTTGGTTTTTCTGAATGCTTAGACCAGGTTCTGGACCGGTCATTGCATTACGGGCTGCTTCTTTTGCGAGCTTGTCCGCCTTTTCGTTTCCTTCAATACCTTGGTGACCTGGAATCCAGCATAATTGTAATGTATTTCCCTGAATCAAGGTTTGAAGTTTGGATTTACATTCCTTGACCAGTCTCGATGAAGTACTGAAAGCGTTTAACGCATTCTGTGCTGCCTGACTGTCTGAGAGAATGTGTATGTCTCGATTGAACAGCTTCTTTTCAATGCTGATGTTTGCGCATACGTTAATGGCTTGTACTTCAGCCTGAAAGATGTTACAAAACTTTCCTAGACTGACTTTTTCGTTGGTTCTAGGATTTGTACTGTACACACCGGAGCTTGTACCCCCTTCAAACTTAGATCCATCAATGTAAAAAATGATGTTCTTATTTGTTGGGGTTGGTAGTTGGTCCGGATTCCAACTTGTGTGTACAGTAAAGTTCTTTTCAAAGTCATAGGCTTTGGTTATAAGATCAGAACCCATTTCTAATATTGGGTTGTTGATGTGTGACATGATCTTGCCATGTCCTAGATTATTAGCTGTGGTCTTCTAGTGACCAGTACTTTGTAATCTGTAGGCTGCCATTCAGGAAGATATGCAGAGGTGGCAGATTTAAAATAGCATTCAGTGCTTGTCCTGAGGTGCCTTTAAAAGCTCCAGTGACGCACCGATTAGCTAGATATTGTATTCTACTGATCTTCTGGATCGCAGTTGCATGTTTTTTTTGGGCCACCAGGCGATTATTCCATATGAAATTATTGTTCGAACCATGGTTTTGTACAGCCAGAGGGTCAGTTCCGGTTTGAGTCCCCACGTACTACATATGGCTCTTTTCCCAATAACTAATGTTTGTATGCACCTGGTGATCGTTTTGTCTATGTGGGAGTTCCAAGATAGTTTGGAGTCGATGGTTAGACCTAAGTACTTAACCTCGTTCTCCCAGTTGACATTTGTCTCAAACAGTTTTATGTTGATTCTGTTTGTGATGTTCTTTCTACGAGTGAAAGCGACGAGAGTGGCTTTGCTGGGATTAATTCTAAAAGTATTCTCTAGACACCACTCTTCGGTTAAATAAATGATTAAGAACCATCTCGCAAATTTTTTATTTACCCTATAAAATTCTAAGTCGATTAAAAGGAGTTGTAATTTACTAAATTGTTGAAATAAATGGTTATATGCTCTTTTGATATTTTATTTATCTGCAAGTATTAATAATTATTATGGCTAGCTCAAATTTCGGTAAAGCATTTACTCTTTTTCTCGGTTAGGTTCAATTGGGCTGAATGTATAATTCTTAATTTAACTTAATACGGTTCTGTACTTCGTCTTCGTACTACTGCGCACAAGCAAATTCTCGAAAGTAGGTCATACGTTAAATTAAAAAGGTTTCCGCTGGCAAAGTGCGATCGTGAATTGTTACGGTATAAATTCATCAAATCGACATAGGTCGTAATAATTGTCCAAACTCGAGTAAAAACTACAGGGTTCGCCGGTTTTCCCTAGAAATCACAGATCTTAATGTGTTGGAACAGATTTTGTTGCTCCGGTTACCTGCACTTAGCTCAGTCGGGAAGGCGTGGTTCGAGAGTACAAAGAAAAACCGGCGGCACTTACCCTAAAGCTTGCTTAAAAGAATTGCCAAAGGACGCCACTCGTTTTGATGAGATTAACAACCCTCGTGGCCCAAAACGAGAAATGCCACAGAGCTTTACCCACGGAGTACTGGGTTGGCTGCAAACTGCCTGCTCCTCGACGTCGCTCACCAAGCTCCCTCCAGGCCGTCTGGCACAAAATGCAGGGTGGCCGTGAAACAGATAGCTTACCTTAAAATTGGCCACCCTCCTAGAAGATCAACACAAAAGAAAACTGACACTAGCCCAAGTCTTAGGGCTTGCTTCTCAAAAGAGACATGTTTTGGCTTTACACTTAGTACAGGTGGCCTTGGCCAATTACGGGTGGAAGACCCCAAAGGTTTCTCAAATGCTACTAAAAAAATAGGCTGTCTTTAACAAATTAGTATTTAATAATCAAAACACACAATGAATTTCAAGTTGATTTTACATACGATACACCCTAACTGAAAAGTTATCGGGATCCCAGCCAAAGTTAACTTAACTATTAAGATTCAAAATAAGAAACAAATCGTTATACAAAAAGAAATGACAGGGATAATTTCCCAACGGTACACAAATAATGAGACGATAAAACTTCTCTAGCGACAAAGTTACATAAAATGCGGCACACACTATAGATACGGCACTTCCGCGAAGCACTTAATTGCGCAATCTAATTAAAATTTTACATTACCTTGAATAGCCAAATCATGGTTATCTGGACATGACGGGGCTGGCCGGGTGATTGCTCGGCGACGAAGCTCGAAACAGTGACAGCAGCATAGAAGAGGATGGAGTCGAAAATTCGGCCGAAATGGTAGCTGAAGATGTCCAAAAGGGCAGCGATGTGGATCCACGACATACACAGGATTTGCAGATGCAGAGTGTGCAATAAAGCACTTACGAGGCTTAATCGAGAGGTGTCTCCTTCAAATTTGCAATGTAGCAGAATGTTTTCCCCACAGAGAGGTGAGCGAAAACGTCAAACGAAAATAAAACACTTCGCCCCGGAAATTATCATGTCGGCCGCAACGCACCAAAACTAGAATTCAGCTCACCAAGACGCCGGAACGGCACAATTAATTACATCTCACTTGTTAACACGAAAACGAAATTCTTGACTAAAGCCGCCGGGCACCCACAAAAATTCGTAAAAGTCCAGCACGAAGCTATAAGTTCTTTAACAAAGGGTTCTCCCGATCGAAATCACAAGTTTATAATGGAAAACTCCCCGGTTCGCGGGCAGCATTGCCGCGAACCGGGGCACGAAGATCACATACGTTTTGCTTAGTTGAGTGCTGGCTACTAATTAATTTCTAAAATGCACGAGAGCTTGGTGACCGTCCATCGGAAGAAAGTTTGGAGTTTCAAAAATTAATAATCCCCTACGCACAATCATCAAGGGCTTATCGAATGTTGCTTCCTTTTGGCCAAAGCTTGGCGCAAAGCGTAGGTAGGAAAACAAACAGCAAAAGACCTTCGGCGGCTGAGGTCATATCTGACTTAGCACAATTCGGGGGGAAGTCCCGGTTAACAAAGCACAAAGAAAACGGTTCCCACACACTTGCCATGCCACGCACGGAAGTCCGCGGGCGTAAATATCAAATTACAAGAACAACAAAAAGCAATACGTAGAACTTTAAAGTGTTAACGCGCATTATCGACAATAAGAAATTAAAGAAGGAATTCACGGTCACGAGCATCTGAACGCTGGCTAAAATGAATTCGAATATAAACTAGTACAGGGCCGAATCCAGTGAAATTTTAAATAGAATATTTTCAGCCCAAGTTCACCAATAACACCCTATAGCGGGATTGATAGCAAAAATGACTGAACGAGGTCGAAAATGATCTAACAGAATTTCAAAACAAAGTGAAAATTGATCACAGTTTCACCGGTAAATATTTGAATTAAGTTGCTCCGCAGCATTTACATCATTTGTTTTTCTAGCATTTGTTCTAGGGGGCCCACATCTACGCACCAATTGTTTTAGTTGGCGTCGTTTTCGGATCTAAATGTCACATAACCCCAAATTGTGGAGTTGGGCTATTTTGCGGGCTGGATTTATTTTACAGCAATGAATATGGTTTGGATTGCCTTGGGTATGACTCTTGCTACACTTGCATAAACTTTCCGGTGTTCACTTAGCTAATTTTAAGTTTAAACAGTAACTGTGGTTGCCGATCTTATATCGGGACTCGACGGCGACGCTGGTCTCGTTCTCGGACTGCTATGGGCTGGATCCTGCTGGAATCCCTGGAACATGTGCTCACATAGCTGTTCGCTGCTCTGGAGTTTTCCCCTCTGGGCTGTCTCAACTTGTAGGTTTCCACGCAGATATCAAAATAGGCTGCTTCCGATGTTAGGTTATGGTCACTCGTGCTCGGAGAACTTCACAACTTTAGGTGTTGGATTTCGATGCAAATAACACCATACGACCACAAAATTGCACTGAATTGACTGGTATAATTTTTATTGTTAAAATAATTTGTTTATTATATGAAAATTATTTTTACTCAGGAGTACATTTGTTACAGTATTAAAATGACTTAGCGACACCCACGCGAGGTGAGTATCGCACGACTGGTTAAGTCCGGGAAAGGATGGCACGCTCGCCCTGAGATTCGTTAAAACAAGCTAAAGGCCTCGGCTGAAGCGCTCAGGGAGTTGGGCGTGGTTCAAACGGTACGTCACTGGGCAAGCGTAGCGTGACATGAACGGGGTAAATCAAAAATAAGAGGGCGCCACCAAGTCTGTCTCTAATTATACTCGTGTAACCGGACCTGGGCGGTTAGACGGGACGGGAAGTACGCTGGGTACTACTTCATGAAAGTACTCGAGAAATACCAAACTCAGATTATAAATTCGAGAAATAGGTGCTTGCGTTACTAATTTGGGTAAGTAATGCCACTGCGGGGGCGCTTCCAAACCTACCTGCGCACTCCACCACTCAGATGTCGTCGTACATCGATCTTGACACTAGCTGTTTAATCTGGAAAGAGCATGCAGAGGTTGTACACAATAATAAGTCGCTTGATCACCTAGTTGTCTATTGAATGACGTTACAAACAATCGGGCAACGAATGCGTCGCCTTACTAATCCTAGGGCTTAAACGAGGGCCCCAGCTGGAGTTCGTCGCAATATAATTAGATCGCACAAACGCCACAAAGGGAGGCAAAGCTCCTGGTTCCTCCCAACTTCTATAATAATGAGAAATCAGGTCCCACCCCAATTCTTACTGGCTCATAATAATTATCCGTCCTATATGTCAGGCCATTTTATATTTCCCAGTAATTTAATTAACTACATAAAGCCCATCGCATAAAACTGCAATGTTTAGCATCAAGTACAATAATTCGTAAATTTTGTACACTCCTTGTAGCGCTGCCTCTAATTTTTAACCTTTGCACATCTCTTTCATGAGTGCTTTATGCATCTGCATGTCCCTGCAGTTGTAAGCGCGTTGATTTTCGAGTTATTTAAAATTCAGCCCGTGGGAGCAACAAGGACAGCCTCTGTTAGGTTCGCCGGCGTGCGATGAAGCGTGCAGCGACTTTGTCGCGCGCTGTGCCGTGATTGGCCGGCGTAGATCTCGTCAGACACGAGCGGTCGAGTCGTTCAGTCCCAGGCCGCCGGATAGAGAGTTGATATTGCGATTTGTGTGCTGCGTCTAGGCGCTTGGCGTGGGGGCGTCGGTTTTCCCCGTTTGTGCTGTGACAGCAAGTGTTTCTGTGGCTATTTAAACTGTGTTTTCTCGAGGCAGTTGAAAGGCAGACGCTGGTTGGCAAGTAGGTTGAGCACGAGTGTGAGGGTGCGACGTTCAGTTCGTGGGTTCGTTATGGTTATCAGTTTATGTGAGGCTGTTGTAGCCATTTTTATCCGTCGTGGGTGACGGAATTTCTTATCTGAGCGACCTATCCGACGACCACGCTGTTTTCCGAGTCATCGCCAAGGAGGCAGCTGGCTCATTTCACCTCAGTCCATCAAAAAGGGGATCATGTAGAACGTTGTATCATCTCGAGTATGCCACGTAGTTAAGGGCGCAGCGATAATTCGACCCTAATGCGAGCGCCTTCCATTGCCGCAGGCCGAGCTACCTTCCCAGGTAAATTTTATGTAGTAAACTGTCACAATACTGCACCGCATACGGCTTCTATGCAAGCGAGCTTGTTTGTGTTGCATTTCAAATTAAAACACAGTGTCGTACTGGACTTCTCTGCAAGCGAGTCTGTTTGTGCTGCATTTAAATTAAACTATGTACCGCATACGGCTGCTATACAAGCGAGCTTTTTTGTTTTGCATTTCAAATTAAAACACAGTGTCGTACTCGACTTCTCTGCAAGCGAGTTTGTTTGTGCTGCATTTATATTAAACTCTGTACCGCATACGGCTTCTATACAAACGAGCTTGTTTGTTTTGCATTTCAAATTACAATACAGTGTCGTACTCGACTTCTCTGCAAGCGAGTCTGTTTGTGTTGCATTTCAAATTAAAACACAGTGTCGTACTGGACTTCTCTGCAAGCAAGTCTGTTTGTGCTGCATTTAAATTAAACTATGTACCGCATACGGCTGCTATACAAACGAGCATTTTTGTTTTGCATTTCAAATTAAAACACAGTGTCGTACTCGACTTCTCTGCAAGCGAGTTTGTTTGTGCTGCATTTATATTAAACTCTGTACCGCATACGGCTTCTATGCAAACGAACTTGTTTGTGCTGCATTTCAAATCACAATACAGTGTCGTACTCGACTTCTCTGCAAGCGAGTTCGTTTATGTTGCATTCAAACTAAATATTGTACCGTACAAGGCCTCTCTGCGAGCAGCCTTTGTTTCCCTTGCCTTTCAAATTAAAATACAGTGTCGTACACGGCTCGCTGCAAGCGAGTTCGTCTATGTTGCATTTAAACTAAATATACAGTACCGTACACGGCCTCTCTACGGGACGCCTTGTTAATTATTCGTACTTGTGTACCTAAGCAGGCGTCGTAACTTTAGACAAAGCGCTTCCCCAGCTGGGCGTATTCTGTAAATAGGTAGTGCCGACTGTAGTACGAGCCGACTCAGTCGGAGTTTTGTAATGATTGTTCGGCCATGTGAAGTGGTCTAATATATGTATTAACTGTACCGTCTTATTCTTTTTCTCTTTGTGTCTTGTGCATGTTTGTTTACAGGGTGACTCAGTCACTATGTTACGATCGATGTAAGGTGAAGCCCGAACGTGGTGAACGCGCGCCGCAGGTAAGTTGTTGAGCTTGTCGCTGCTCCGTGGTTTCCAGAAATAACTATTCGAGTATTCTCACCCCGTTTCACACTCAAGGTCCGGTTGAACGCGGGTCATCCGATTTTGATCTTGTGGCGCCCATTTATTTGGTAACACCCTATATATACCTCGACACGCTTGCTTTGTGGTGTACCGTTTTGAACCAGACCCATCTCCCTGATCGTATTCGAGCAGAGGCCTTCAGCCTGTTTTGACGATTCTCAGGGTGAGGGTGTCCATTTCACGGACTTGGTTAGTTAGCTGACACTCACACAGTCGTGGAGTCATTTTGATACCGTAACATATATCGCAAACCTATAGAGGAAGATAACGGGGCATCACCTCTATTATTTTTTCCCAGGAGAACCACATGCCGACATTCAACACAAAATATTTCGGAGGTAAAAATAGTTCCCTGATCGAATCTCCGAGGGGAACGGATTTGAATAAATCCAGAAAAATAAAGATGAACATCCGCAAGGAAATCAATATACGGACCTGGAATGTATGAAGCTTGTTCGAAGCAGGAAAGCTAGCAAATCTAACTCCAGAAGTGAAAAGGCGTTGATATATTAAGCGTTCCAAAAACATAGTAGCCTGACGCTGGTATGTGCACTGCCCCAGGAGGCATCTTTTACTGATCCGGTAACTATGATAAAAATCGTACGAAAGGAATAGGAATATTCATCTCAGAACAACTATCTAACTGTGTCATCAATTTCATACGAAATTCCTACAGAACAGTCTTAATAGGACTCAATGCTAAGCCTCTGAATCTTATTCAGGTATATGCCCCTACTGCAGATTCAACTGATCAAGAAAAATGGTATCGTTTTATGATGAAATCAAAGAACTGCGCAAACTCACGAAAAATCTTGAAAGTAACTTAATGATGGCGACTTCAATTCCAAGCTAGGAAAAGAAAAATGAAGATCTAGTGGGTCCTTTTGGGTTAGGATACGAAACAAAAGGGGGGACCGCCCCCTACAATTCTACCAAGAAGAAAATATGAAAGTTACGAACACTTGGTTCTGTCTACCACCTCGTCGATTATACACGAAAGTCCCCGGCAGGTAATTCCAGCAATATAGTTCGTAATCAGATAAATTATGTATTCATTAATAAGCGTTTCGAGTCTTCGATCACTACAGCATGTACTATTGCTATAAAAAAAACTAGGACAAGGTTTCTTGTAGTTGTGTGAATCTGGACTTTAACCGGAAACTGAGATGTGAATAAATTTTAAATTGCATATTTCAAAACGTCACTATCAATAATGCCTAGAATGAGTTTAGTTTCAAAAGCTGGGATTAGTTCTTGTTTAGAACACGGTTCAACTATTCAACAAATTGCACACTTATTTAGTTTTATAACAATTGTTTTGTATTGTAGTTTTCGATATTAAAATTTGATATGACATGACAGGTTTGAATTACTCACTTGGCAGTCATTTCATCAACTAAAATAATAAAAATTCATGCCTTCTGGATTTAGAACTTGTCCTAATTTTTATGGTAGTACTACTACAGATAGATCAATAAAAAAACCAATTGGGGTAGGCTGTGATATGTGTTATACGTTTGGCAGTACTGAAGTGTATTGTCAGTCTATGTCAAATTCGAGATTAGTAGGTTAGGTTTTGTTTGTTGTTTGACACAGACTGACGTAAAACTTAACCTGCAAATCTCGAATTTGACATAGACTGACAATACACTTCAGTACTGCCAAACGTATAACACATATCACAGCCTACTCTAATTGGTTTTTTATTGATCTGTTGTTACAACATACCTACCCTGGAGCAAACGTCTTACATTAATGCGCGAATGACGAAAATACAAACGCCAAACAAATTGCAATATTTATAAAGATATTCAAAAGCGAATAAAAACGAAGATCAGAATAGCAATGAATGAATGGCTGAAATGCAAATGCGAATAGATTAAAAATTACAAGCCTTGCATGATGAATACAATCTCCACAAAAAATTAAAAGAAACTGCTGGAATATACTAAAAGAAAAACTTTTCCATAATAACAAACGAGAATGATAAAACTGCTCGTGACGCCCAAGAAAGTAAATCAATCTAGAAAAACTACATTAGAAATCTCTTTTCGGATGAAAGAACAACCAATGAAAACACAGTAAATAACCTGTCAGGGCTCCCAATCGCAAAAGAGAAAATCAGAACAGCATACACATGTTAAAAGACAACAAGGCGGCTGGCCTAGAAGAAATCCCGTCACAACTCATTAAACTCCTAGATGAAAAAAAACATTTTCAATAAAATCTATTAAACTAATCTTTACCCAGCTCAATGGCTCTCGTCAACTTTTATCCCCTATAGCCGAAGAGGAATAACGCAAGAAAATGCAAGGAGCATAGACTTATCAGTCTCAGGAGTTATGCCTTAAAATTGTTCCCCACAATCATCCACCAAAGAATATTCCTAAAATATGAACGAACCATCTGTGACTGACAGTTTGGGTTTAGGCAAGGTCTGGATATGAGAGAAGCCTTAGTCACTACGCAAGTATTAGTTCAAAACTGTTACGATGAGAGAAAGAATAAAGGCCTATGCTTCATAGATTACGGCTTTGACAAAGTTCAACACCATAAACTCATGATCATTCTGAGACAAGGGTATCGATCAAAAACACATACGTTGTATAGAAAATTCATATTAGCAGCAGCCTGTCCAAATAAAGATCGATGACGAGGTCACTAACACAGTCGAAATTTGCGGAGCAGTCCGAATAAAGAACACCCTTAATGCATTTATGAAATTCAAGAATGTCCTCACGAATACAGATTTTGACAGCCTTAAAGTACGATTTTTTAAATGCTACATTTGGTCAACGCTACTATATAGTATGGAAGTCTGAACGATGAAAGTACCTGTGATGAGTAGAATAGAAGCCTTCACATTCATGAGAAAAAATTATTTGAAAATATTCAGTGCACGTGCGATATTCGGTACAAATATGTCCCTACATACTGTTTCCTCAAGAAATTAAAATCCTGTAACATTAAAGTGGCAGCAATTATCGCTAAAATTTCACTTGTTCTCAGTAATTAACCAATTATTTTAAACATTACAGTTAATTGATTTACAGGCAACATTAGAGAATACAAGATTATAAAAGTTAGTGAGCATTTCGATATACTTTTGAGTGACTAAGTATTTTATGACTGCTAACAATCTTTTCCCATATTCAAGTGACAAGTATTTGTATCCTTACTTGAAGCCTGTGATGTAAATCTGCAGAATTAGACAAGAAACCCTGTCGCTACTGTGTCAGCATGCTGTTGCACAGGAGTTTTGCTGTGGTTCTGAAAAAAGGAGATTCTAAGTACAAATGCTTTTTAAACAGTTGCATACTAAAATATAGACAGTTGCAAATGTTAACAGTCCATATGGTCACCCAAAGTAACTGTACAGGTTCAATGCACAAAAAACGATCAAGGACACTACCTGTTCTAAACTTACTATGCGCAGGACTTACATGCAGAAACAGAACTGGTGTTTATCGTGCACATGCTTCATTAGAATGAGTAAGGACCGCCCCCACGATAATTGTCCATTACACATACATTTCTCACCCACACAAGATGCATGTACTGCACTCGGTTTATAAATAGACAAACATATTCTTGCAAAATGCTAACTTTTGCACATTTTATGTTATGTTCAAGAAAATGCATTCTTAATTATTTAATCAAATTTCCATACCGACACATCTGAAGATTCGTTAATGGTAGATAAATCACAGTTCAATTTTGGCAAATAATCAATATCAACAACGAAGAGAATGAGTTGAGGGCATAATTTCGAAATCCAAACAACGTCGCCATATGCAGTCACTTATTGCATTAATGACCTACTCAAGTGCAAAAGACCTACTCTGTGAATGTGACAGGTTGTACATAGAAAAAGTTGTATATAAAAGAAAAATAGAAGCGTGAAGCGTGCATGAACGTAACAATTCTTTTTAAATATCACGTAAAAGCCCCAATTTTTTCCAAGGCTGTTAAAAGTTTTTTAAACTACACAGAGGGATCTGGATAAATAAAGTACATTTTTTTCAGTAATAATATGCAAATAATTTTGCCGGTAATAGTTATTTACATGGCAAGCTTAGTAAATTAGTCTTTATGGGTGAGCCGGATTATTTGCAGGGTGAGCGACGTAGGAGCGAGCGAGTCCTGTAATCCGGTGAGCCCCAATAAAGGCTAATTGCAAGCGAGCCGCGTATAACGTTTTATTTCCTCTTGCTGAAAATCCTAAATATTCATATTAGTCATTAATAAATGATGTATCTATTAAAAAACAAGGTGCTTGTAAAGTCGCGATGGCAGCATTTTACAGGCACCTGGCTTGTAAAGACTCATTTACCGGTCAGTCCAGACGACAGTAAAATTTTACAGGCACCTGGCCTGTAAAGACTCATTTACCGAGTCAGTTCAGACGACAGTAAATGACTGTTTAACAAATTAAGAGGAAATAAAAATGTTTTACGAAAGTATTTTGTTTTGGCAATGTCACAAGACAAACTAACTTAATCAAATTCCCAAGCCGAAGAGATTCAAACGACAGTATGCAAGTTTGCCAAAGACAAATGATTTTACTCTTTTATGTTTAAAGTGCACAAAAGGCGCGCTCCAACTTTGTGTACCGAATCTGGGGCGAGTTGAGCATTGTACCGCCAGATGCAATAGATAAAGCACCAGCGTCTACACCACAAGGTAAAACGAGGTTAACGATAATACATACAAATATACATGTTTGAAGTGCAGCGTGGTGTAGACCTATAAATAGGTACATTTTATTTTATGTATATTTGCAGTATTGATATTTTAATCATTATGTATATTGTTTTGGTTGCTGTAAATGTGGCGCTGTTTATGTATGTAGATGGTTTGGCTGACAAGACGAAATGAAACAAACTAAATAATAAATGTGTTATGGCCAAAGTGCCAAATATTTTGCACTAGAGTTAGTTGGAGTATTATTTGAATTGTCCGCGCGGTGTTTCTCACTTTCACCACATTGTCACAGCAGACCTTTTCAGTCGCTGGAAAATTTCTGCATTTGACCCCGATCTCTATGTCTGTCCTTATCAGCCCAACTTCGACCTCCAGGATAATTGCACCCGGTCATTGTAGCTTGCTTTCTGATTTTTGCAGAATTGTTTAAACTGTAGCCTAATTTTTAGTTGTTCTGATCCTGCATAGCTGCTTCTACATGTTACAGTCTTGATCAGTTTTGCTGTCCGATGTCCTCTTTTGATGATTGAATTGTTAACCGTAGTTCCTGGCGGGCCTTTCTGTAATGCGGCCTTGGCCTACTGCAGAAGTTTGTTGCTGTCGAGGTCAGGAGCTTTAATCGCCGTCAAATGACATCTATTTGGTCGGTCACGCAGCTCTGCTAGTATTTTGTCATCTTGAGAGTTGTGCTACTGTTTCTAGTTAAAATTCTTCAAATTCTCTCAAGGTTTATTTTGATTCTTGTATTGAGATTATATTGCTGTGCCGATGTGCCAGCGGCTTCGATAGAACAATTTCAGAATTCCTCAAAAGTCACCTTTGCTTAAGTAAAGTTGTAACTTTGTTTTGTCATGCAACGAGAGGCCAACGTCTTCGATAAGCACGATTCAGGTCTCATGGAAGCTATACATTCGCAAACTACTGAACTCGTTTTCTCTCTGGAGAATTGAATGCAACTAAAATCAGTGACACTAAAAGAACAATGTGAAACTGAGGTAACAGATAGTTTGGAAAACAAATTAGGATGTCAGATCCCAAGTAAGAATCTACACAACTATTAATTACAAACGGTAAGTGATTAAATTTTGTCTTCAAGGTCCAGCAATTACGCAGTGTATTTGAAGGTTCTGAGGTTCAGTTCGCCGGGTTACACTGTTCGCAATGAAAGGAACGACCTTGTACATCTAGACTGCGTCTCAGGGTAACTATACAGTACAGGGCGTTATGGCAAGCAGCAACAAACAGCGATGCCATATGTCTCCCCAAAAATTTTCTGTAGAAGAAACGCACCGATCACAGTCAAACAAATCCGGCTATTGTAATAGAGACAGCTTAACTATAATCCCTCATTGCATGGTACGTTTTGTCAGTGGCATTCAAACAAGTTTATGAACAAAACAATTACGTACAGTAGGATCTCCGTTATCACAAACACATATTTCTTTTAATCGGAACTTGTCATCGTTTTTTAATTAATAAAATTAGGTTTTAACAAGCAAAAAATTCGCCAAATTTAGTGGATTTGATAGCCGGTAAAAATATATAAAACGAATAAGTGTTTCACGGCAATCGAGTTTATACATTTAAAATGGAAATTGGAAAAAACAGTAACTGATTATAATTTTTAATTGTAAATTTTAAAAATTGTACAATTTGTGTGTCAGTACTCGCTGTCACTATTGTTCGCTTCACTATTAATGTCATCATGGTAATCTTGGGTATTTTTCTTAGCCCAAAAGTCAACTCTGCTCCATCAATAAACCCGTTTTTGCATCCTGTATGTAACAGGACAAATCGTGGACCGCGAGTTGTAGGAGCTTTCAAACCTGTGGTCAATCCACGAATAAATGCATCCCGATGAGATTTAATCGATTTATCGACTCATTCTTTCGATACACTACAGTACCACCAAGCACACAAAAGTCCCGGAAAATATGTGAACTAAATCTAAAATTCCCGTAAGGGAAACTAAAGAACCAATAAAGAGCAAGCTTTGCGGAGAGGTGCATTCAAACAAATAACAAATGTCACTTCGCTATTGCTGTTATTACGTCAGAAAGAGTTTTCTAATTTCCAGGTTTTTTAGTGCTGTTGTCCATTAGTTTTGTTGTTCTTTGTTCATTGTTGTTAGTATTGCTTTTCGTCGTTAGTTCTGTTTGTTACTATTTAATTATATTTGCCATCAAATCGTAAGTATTAAATGCTTTCTAAAATGCTACTTTAAGTTGCAGTTGGATTCGAGTTCGAGTGTTCAAGCAGTTCGGATGTGCATTAAGCGATATTAAACAGTGAACCTTGAACTAAGCGTTCATCTTGCAGGTGGAGTGTTTTAACCGATACCAATAATAAACATTTGACATCGTAAGTAATTATTATTACTAAATTAATATAAAATACTGGTATCTTTTGATCGCCGCGGCGCTGCAAAAGCGCGCGTACAAATAAAATGCTGCCTGCCGGTAACCGCTATAATGGCGTATTATTTAATTACAACAAGCAGCAAATAAACGGAAGTCCTTCTTTATCACAACAACATTCATTTCCATCAATGCCACAGCCCACACTCCAATATCAACAACCAAATCAGTACACATTCCAACAACCCGCTATTCCACAGTACTTTCCCGCCCAACATCAACCAATTCCGCAAAATTTACCTCAGCCGCAATTATGCTTACCTCACCAAGATAATGAGCCAGTCATCCAGACATCTCAAAATGCGAGTACTTCAAATGAATATTACGAAGATGACGACCAAGAAATGGAAATAAATCCTGCAAATAGTTGGCAAATTGTTATAAACAATAAACGAAAACGATTATTAAAACCCAATACGTCAACGAGTACTGAAAATCAGCCAGAAATTTTTGACGTTAACAGATATTCAATGCTAAAAGATAGAAATGATGCACCTACAGAGAACAAAAATGAACAGCAAACACCTATACCTAAGCCACCGCCTATTTTTGTCTATGGTGTAGCAGATTACAAAAAGATGACAAAAGATTTACTAGCAGTCGCTGAAGAAGAACAATACACTACCAAAAGTCTACAGAATAATGTAGTTAAGATAAATACCAGAAACCCTGATACGTATCGTAAGCTAATCAAGTACATGCTAGAAAAGAACATCATACACCATACCTATCAAATGAAGGAAGATCGACCATACAGAGTAGTCTTAAAGCATCTACATCATACCACTCCAATAGATGACATTAAAAAAGCCTTCTAAGAATTAGGACATAATGTACGCAACATAATGAATTTAAGGAATAGATTAACCAAAAACCCGTTCCCAATATTTTTTGTAGACCTAGAACCAGATAAAAATAATAAAGACATTTACAATATACACTCAATACAAAACAAACACGTTCTATTTGAACCCCCAAATATTAATAAAGACATTGCACAATGTACTAGATGACAAAGCTATGGGCATACAAAAAAGTACTGCAATAGGCCATTTGCATGTGTCAAATGTGCAGGACGTCATGACACCAAACTTTGTAAAAAAACTAGAGAAACCCAGGCTACATGTATTCTATGCGGAGATTCACATCCAGCTAACTATAAGGGATGTACAATTTATCAAGAACTCCAACGAAAGTATCAGCCCAATAAACAACTCCCAGTTACAAGACCTCCAATCCTAACAAGACAGAATTTTCCTCTTCTGCGCCTCAAAATAATCAGTCTCCATTCAATCAACCAACACCTACATATCCACCCTACTCTCAGGTAGCAAAAAATCAACCCTCTTCAACTGAAGATCTTACCCATAAACAATTTCTCGATGAGTTTAAAAATATGTTTAATCAACTGTTGCAACAAAACAGTATGATACTCAATATGTTAACGACAGTCATCAATAAATTGATCCAATAATGGCCAAGTTTTTAAAAATTGCATTGTGGAACGCCAATGGACTACAACAAAGGAAACTGGAAGTCGAAACCTTTATATCCTTGAATAATATAGATATTTTACTAGTATCTGAAACGCATTACACCTCAAGAACCCACTTAAAAATACCACAGTACTCGATATACCATACAGAACATCCTGATGACAGAGCTCATGGTGGTTCTGCTAAGCATCCTATAAAACAGACTTCTTACAAGGTACTATAATACAAGTCGAGAAACTTTCAGCACCATTGATCATATCAGCTATATACTGTCCACCAAGGCATAATATAAACAAACAAATGTTGCAACCGTTTTTTGAAACATTAGGACCTAGATTTCTAGTAGGTGGAGATTTTAACTCGAAAAACACACACTGGGGTTCACGCTTAACTACGACAAAGGGTAGAGAGCTAGATAAACTTATAACAGAAAAGAACTATAGCTTTCTTTCAACCGGCAGTCCAACATACTGGCCATCAGATCCTAACAAAATCCCGGATCTATTAGACTTTTTTATTAGTAAGGGCATCTCGTCAAACTACACAGATATTGTATCTAATTATGATGTATCATCTGATCATAGTTCTGTCATAGTCACACTAAGTGCAACAATAATTTATAAGAAACCCAAGCCTGTTCTAAGCCATGCAAGAACTGACTGGGAAGCTTTTGAAGCTCATATTAATCAACATATTAATACGAACTTGAGCCTAAAGACAAACGATGAGCTGGAATACGCCACAAATCATTTGATTACAACAATACATAAAGCCGGCTGGTACGCTACACCACAACCCGACAATCTAAAAGTCAATACTCCAAATATTCCTTCTGAAATATTGCAACTGGTTAAGGAAAAAAGAAGAGCAAGAGCAAGATGGCAACGAACTCACAATGCTGTTGACAAAACGATATTTAACCAACTAAATAACAAACTAAGACGGCGACTGCAAGAAATTCGCAACGAAACTTTCCAGTCATACACAAGTTTGCTCTCCGTACATGATAATTCAATCTGGAAAGCTACCAGAGGAATTAAACGACAGCAGACACACTCACCACCTTTGAAAGATAAAAAGGGAACATGGGCACGATCTGATAAGGAAAAAGCAGAGGCGTTCGCACAGCATTTGGAAATTACCTTTCAGCCAAACTCGAACGACATCGATCAGGAAGTTGAAGATTATCTAGAAAGCCCTTTACAACTATCACCTCCAATCCGCAACTTTACCATTTCTGAAATTGAAATACAAGTAAAATTCTTGAATAATAAAAAAGCACCGGGGCATGATCTGATAACCGAAACTATTCTAAAACATCTGCCTGAGAAAGGTATTAAATTTTTACAAATTTTCTTTAACGGAATATTACGACTCACATACTGGCCATTATCACTTAAATTTGCGCAAACTATTCTAATACTTAAACCCGACAAACTTCCTAACCAGATCAAATCCTATCGTCCCATAAGCTTACTTCCGATAATTTCTAAGTTGCTGGAAAAACTAATCCTGAAACGCATAAACGAAACTTCGCTTCAAGAAGAATGGTTACCAAATCACCAGTTCGGCTTCCGAAATGGACACTCGACGATACAGCAATGTCATCGTTTAACAAATATAATACATGCAGCACTGGAAGCTAAAATCTATTGCAATGGAGTGTTTTTGGACGTGAGAAATGCCTTTGACAAGGTGTGGCATAGAGGTCTACTTTATAAAATAAAGATGCTCTTACCACATCAGTATTATCTCCTACTACGTTCCTATTTGGCAGACCGCTGCTTTCAAACCAAATTTGGCAATGATGCCTCACAACTTAGAGAGATAACAACTGGCGTCTCTCAAGGGAGTGTTCTTGGACCTCTAATGTATTTATTATTTACTTACGATCTACCAATCACAGCACAAACAAACTTGGGGACATTTGCAGACGACACGGCAATACTTTAGTACAGTGAAAACCCGGCTACAGCATCAATGCTACTCCAAGAACACTTAAATCTTCTGGAGCTGTGGTTAAGAAAATGGAAGATAACTGTAAATGAAGATAAGTCAGTGCATATTACCTTCACGACGAAACACTCGACATGTCCACCAGTAACACTCAACAACATACCTATACCTCAGGCAAACGAAGGCCGATATCTTGGATTACACTTAGATCGGCGCTTAAATTGGAGAACCCATGTCAACAAAAAACGAAAAAAAATGGACATAAAAATTAGAAATATGTACTGGCTCCTTGGGAGAAAGTCAGTTCTTACGCTAGAGAACAAAATACTACTATATACGAGTATAATCCGCCCTGTTTGGACCTACGGCTGCGAACTATGGGGATGCGCTGCTAAATCGACTATTGACATAATCCAACGCTTCCAGTCTAAAGCACTTAGACAGGTATCCAACGCCCCGTGGTTCGTGTCAAATCGAACATTACACAACGACCTCAACATGCCATATGTGACAGACGTTATCAAAGAAAAATCCATAAAACACCACGACATCCTAGAAAGACACCCAAATATGGCAGTCAATCCTTTGACGGAAGAACCCGAAATCAGAAGATTAAAACGGAGGTGGCCGATAGACTTAACTAATTAAATTAGGGGTGACACTAATGGGTGTCTTTCCCCATGTCTTTGTTTAAATTCATAAAATTAGCTCATAGAATAATTGTGAACATTCTGATTGCTAATAAAGTTGTAGATTAAAAAAAAAAGTTGCAGTTATATATTTGCGTAATACTAAATTCCTTTTTACATAAGATTCCAATGAGTTATAAAGCAAGAAAGCGTTTGTGCATTCAGAAACTACAAGTATAATTGCAAATGTCATAACGTGTTTTGATGAACAGAAGATTTCTGGAACGTTGATATTTCCGGTAGAGCAACCTACAGAACGAGCAGCCGCATCAACTGGAAAATCAACCTCTCTGATAAAGAAAGTTCGTAAGGAGTATCCTACAGCAGGTAATACATAAAAAATAACAATATTGTTTCTCAGAATTGGCATTAAAAAACTTAATGCAGGTAATACTTTAGTCCTTACTTCTTCCAGGCATTACTGCAAAGAACGGTTCATGAAATGTTCAGTGTGGAAAAAACTGTATAAAAAATGTGACAAAAGAAAATTGCACATGGAAAGAAGTGAGATTGTAGAGTGGCGTTCTAGGTATTTAAGAAAAATAGAAGAAAACGGAGAACTAGGTGTGAACAAAAAACCTGTAACGTTCCTAGAATAAACATAAATTCATCCTAATTACGGAGTAGAAAAATGCTGGCAGTCAGATGATGGCCAGGTCTTTAAAAAAGATACATTTACATGACTGGGGATTTTGGTAGTCGGTACTTTGCAAAACGAGAATCGATTACAAGCAAGTCTATTATAAGAAGAATATACCGTATTTGGGTCAGCATTTTTTCTCTTTTCAGCTTTTTCTTTCCTCTCGCGATCTTAATGTCTATTTCCTTTGTTTAAAAACTGTTTGTATTTGCCTTTAGGATAATGCATAATTAGGCAATCTAATATATTTATTTTATATAATCTCTCAGTAATCATAAAAATATGTATTGCATTCTAAGTTGTTCTATGTACTATTATTTTTGTTACAAGGAATTTATTTAATAAGTAGTGATTTAGTAACTTAAACACTGTTATATTTAAAAGAACTCGAATGATTTTTAAAATAGTGTTTAAATTTCCCGCGTTTACGAATGTTTATAATTTTTTCTACGGAGTGTAATTTTCAAACGGAGCTAGCGCCAGCTTTCCCTACCCGGGGTTTTTGTGTGCTTGGTGGCACTGTATGTCCGATATTTACTCACGATTTATCAAAATACACGATATTGTATCCAACTTCACGATTATTACGAAGTTCGCATAAATAACGATGACGCCAGAGATTATTTCTTGCTTTTCAATTAAAATAGATTTTCTGCCACGCTTTTCATACACAAAGTCCATCTCAGTCAGTATGCGATGCATTGTTGCGCGCGAAAAATTAGGCAAATTTGCATTGCCATTTACTGCAGCTAACACAGAATTTATTGTAGGCGGTATATTTTCCCGATAAAACTGGTGCACTATTCTGCGAATTTCACTCTTCATTTCTCCGTCGTATTTGTTTCACGGGATGTAACAATTTTGTGATTTTTGGGCCTTTCTCTTGGAGGAAGTAGTCCAGCTGGTGAAGTGTACTCTTGTCTCACGATGTAAAGCTTCTTTTCGCCCACGCCACTCATTTCGGACACTTTTTTTATTATATTGAATATCGAATCGTTAGTCTGATTTAAATGGTAACTGACAAGGTTCATTAGTATTTGCTTTTCTGAAACTTGCAAAGATTGTACACGTTTCCATTTATCAATTTCTTCCATTGAGCGGTCAAAACAACAATAAATAACAACATAAGCAATAATAATAAATAAAAGTATATACTGAACTACAAATAATGCTTTCTGAATTAAAATTTTAAGTGAGAACTTATTGAGAACTTCTGGTTTTCATTTATTTCAGTCAACTATACCATCGCCCGTTGCATAGAACTGGCAACGTCGGAACGAAATTCCCATAAGGAAAGCATTCCCTATCCTCTCCACCCTGTCTTGTCCCCCTGAGACGCTCTTATAGGAAAGGACTAAGACAGCGTTGAGTGTCTGACGTAGGAATGCT
The DNA here is from genome assembly GCA_940337035.1 of Agriotes lineatus. Classification (NCBI taxonomy): domain Eukaryota; kingdom Metazoa; phylum Arthropoda; class Insecta; order Coleoptera; family Elateridae; genus Agriotes; species Agriotes lineatus. The sequence goes on from CALNHX010000817.1 coordinate 275,697, forward strand.
AAACTGCAAAAACAACTAGCGTAGGTTTTCTCTAAGTGTATAGTGTAATCACACTAGAGGAAAACGCAACGAAACAGCTCCAGTTGCTTGGTAAGGATTATCGTTGCTTAGCGAACACTCGGAATATATTTGCCTGGCTGAAAACTTGCAGCTCTACGGACGACGACTCCAAACTAGCCACACTCCAGGTGGTGGCAACTGCGCCAAAGAGAAAAAATCCGGAGACGACAAATGTCGACATGTGAGTTTTGCTTCTAAATACTGTCTGGTCCTGGTTTAACCAGTCCAATTTCAACAATTACAAAAGCAATATACAACTATTGAACTGAATTCTCGTAGATTTCAGAGGATAATATTTATATTTAAAGGGATCAATAAACGACCAAGCAATATTTGAATATTTTAATTTCAAAACATTGTACAAACTTGTTTTACGAATGTCTAGTTCTTGAGAAAGCCTTCGAACTGAAGATGTAGGTCGCTCTTCGATCGTGTTTCTGACCATATTGACAACATTTTTCGTGCGAACTCTAGGTCTTCCACCACTCCGTTGTTTATCAGTTGAAGCAGTTTCCCGAAAATTTCAAAGTGATCTGCGCAACTACTTCCTAAACTTATTGTGATTAAACACTGCATTTGGAAACCTCAATCTGAATTCATTTTTAGAACCTTCGATTGATTATTGCCATTCACCATTTTCCAGTACTCTATTGCGAAAATAACTTTCGAGCATAAATGCTTTCTATTGCGGCGTAAACATGATTTCAAAACTGAACAAACCTCAACGCGCTATGACAGTACTCAATGACGTTTCATAAAACTAGTTGACGTTTTTCCAAGCTTCATTGTTTGTTTGTTTGTTATGGACAAGGTCTAGGGTAGAGATCCTGTATAAGTAACTTATATACAGGGACTCTAGTCTAGGGATATGAAATACCAGGTACCTTAGACACCGACAGCTTTGGTCATATGGACAAAATCCTACTTAGAATTTTGCCGAGACTAAGGAGTTCCAACCATTAGCACGGGATCTTTTACATGATACACATCGTAGTAATAATGGCATTCTGTAGACGTTTTTATCCACATTTTTTTATTTTTAAAAACCTCACCGGGACCGGGAATCGAACTCGCGAGCCTTAGATCAGTAGTCAGGATGCTTACCACTGAGCTACCAGCCCCGGCTAAGCTTCACTGTGTTGCACGAATTAATCAAAGATATAACATTTTGTTTCTCAACGCAACTGGGATGACTACTGTTTATTAACACACGTTACATTTCTTTCAATGCTGGCTGGAAACTCAGTCAACACAACCTAGAGATAAAGCCAGCGCTTTTTGACGTCACTGACTCTAAACGTCGGCTGGTTAATGGATACGATGTGAAATATGAGTACGAGTCAAAACTACACGGTGATTGCAATTATCTATTATAATTGAGCTTTTTGTAATAAACAAGTCACTTACTGCCTTCGTTAGTGTTAGGTGCTGTGCGTACAAGTTGTTTACTTTCACTATTGCACAAATAAACCCGTAAATGACAGGTACAGATTTTTGCATGGTCACCGTATTGGCGTGTTGCTAACGTGTTAAAACAGTTACCGACGAATAAATTAAATATAGTGTATGGCAATTATATAATTACCATATTTGTGCAAGTGGTAGCAGTTACATATTTTCCTCATGTGAGTAAGTATTCAATATAAATAAGGTAAGTTCTTATTTTACTAATAATTCTTTGCCTACTGCGGCTTATGTGTTCATGATGACAAGTATAACTCATAAAATTCTTTATACATTCATTAAAACTGTCGTAAACAATTTGAAAGGAATTTGTTTTGAAATATTTGGTTATTTTCTAAACGTAAAAGCTTTGTACCTCACAAATTTAGAGAGACAGGATGTCAAGTTGGCACTCAAGATTTTGAATCCTTCTATAATCCAAACCTTGCATATGGAGAGTGAACTAATCATTGAAAGATCTCAATGTACCGCTGACTTCATTGATATTACATTGACATGGTGAAAAGTTGTTAATGTAAAGACACCTCTTAATGGTAAACGATTAAATGACATATATTGAGATGATATGTCCCTTTAATTTATGTGTTTAAGTTTATAATATTGAAACAATTTTTTGGCTTCGCTTAATTGTTTCTCCAGTTACCAATCTATTTCGGGCCAGCCCGTATATTTTCACTTGAGTTATAATCCGCTGTATTTCAATTAATGTCAAATTCTGTTCCGCGCAGTGGTGCCTATTCTGGATTTCCCAAATTGTCCGCTATCGCAGCGCGCACTTTTCATCTGTTTTTCTCGCCGATATCTTGCTTCGCGGGCACTTATTTCCTGCATTTCAACGGAGCAACAGCGTTCCGTGAAATCATTGTGCGTGCTTTGGCACTACTACCAATTAATTTCGTTTTCGAGAGCTGATGACCTAAATCAGGTATGATTGCGCTTTTTTGTTTATTATTCAAACGTTTAATACCCCTTTCCTTAGCTTTTAATTAACAGTTTGAACCTCCGCATTCAATCTGGATGCAAGCCGTTCTAATCGTCGAATCCGCCGAATGAAGTTCATCTCGAACCCTTCCGCATGGAATTAAATTCTGTTTCGAACACGGGACATTAGGACAACCTGGGGTAGTTTATGACAGCAACCCGGACCATTTCTTTTACGCTACAAGTAACAAGCTCCGAAATCCAAGGTTAGTCAATTTCTTGGCGTTTATCGCTCGCTTCGAAAGCAGATGAACAAACCGGCCATCGAAGTTATTTGGTTCGGCTGATTAAATTAGTTCGCAATTAATAATAATTAATATTATAAATTTAATTTTCCAAAACTGACCACTGTCAGAATTACAACCATAACTTTAATCATAACTTAATTACATGTACTTTTGTTGGATATGTATTTGACTTTCAGAATATTTAAACTTAATTTATCATTGAACTATAATTTTGGTGTTTATTAAGCAACTTGTAAAAGGTGCTCCCACTCCGCTTGCATTCCATAACCGGGTGAACGGTTGAATTATATGAAAGTAATAAGCTTATTCCTTGCATGATTAGTGATTTAAACTTAATTGGAGAACCCAAAAAGGGGTTTATTTTTTTCTGTGGTGCGTGCTGCATTCTTCAGCATATTTACAGTACTGTATTGTGACATTCTGATTATATTTAAATCAATTTTAATGTTTATTACTGGCTTTACGAAAACAACTAATAATTGATTATTAAATAAACTTTAATTGTTTGTTGTTAATTCGTTAATTACTTGAAATCTTGGGATTTCTGGCGCCCTGTGTTTTTTGAAGAGCTTGCAGAAGTACAGCTGATGCTTAGAACCTACGACCCAAGGCCGCGGAAACTTGAGTTAGCTAGCGCCATCGCGGTAAGTAAAGAGTTTTTAGAGCTGCCGTGGTGTATAAACGGTAAGGGGTTGGTCTGCGATTTTTACTACCATTGATTATTATTAGTAATCAATCGCAGGTCGGCTTTTTTATTGTTTCAAAATGTTATTAATTTAATAAAGGTACCACCCAAAATATTTTTTGTATTAGTGTTATCAAATCTCAGGTTGATTAAAAGGTACTTGTAAATTGATAGCTAAAATAAATAGTTGTATGCCCTTTATAATATCTTATTTATCTGCAACCAATCAAATAAAAACGCTAGCTCCAATTTCGGTAAAGCACAGACTCATCTCGGTTAGGTTCCCCCCTTGAATGCATTATTTAATTTCTCAAATTCGCTAAGTACGGATCTGTTCTCCGCTTTTAGCTCAAACGCGCACAATCGAAAACTCTGAAATTAGCTCAAGTGTTACCCAAGATGGATGCCTTTTACAAGATTGCGTGTAATTGAATGATAAATATTGTAAAATCGATTAACGTGTTATCGGTAATTGTTTGAATTAGACTGTTTTCCGGCATTAATTTGTCTTTTGTTTCAGCTTTTTGCGGGCACGCTATTTCAATTGTTTTTATAGCGTCGGTTTTTAGAAAAACATAACCTCAACTTGGATTACTGCAATTTCCTGGTCTCTGACTGTTAATAGATGTTTAATATGCCTGGAATCGGCTTCCTGAGGTCGTACTCTTGCTTTATGGTAAGTTTCAGGATTCTAGCGCCAATATTTCCGTGTAAAAACTAACCTGCGATTTCTGCAGTCAACGGCAACCCCCTCGGGTGATGTCAAGTGGCCGGATCTTCTTCTTGGGTACTGGGATTGCCGTGCCGGTCTCCTATTCGCTGGAGGAACGTGCAGCAGTTGTAACCCCGGGCTCTGGAACCTCTTTCGTGGCTGTAGCTTAGGATCGTAAGCTGGGATGAGTATGTCGAAGCTCTCAGAGATCGCAACGGTGGACAATTATTTTTTTGTGATGGAAATTTAAACCCACACTTCCACTTATAGCCTGGTAATTTGTCAACACAATGATGTACTTTATATTAATTAATTCCAATGGTTCTATGTGAAAACTCAATTTATTTGGAGACACAAAAACTGGCTGCCACAAAATAATTTATTCATTTGTCAACCTCCATTAATTTGTTATAAACAAAAGCTAGTTAATTTCAAATAAATTTCGGATATTAACATGGTTCAAAACATTAACTTTTAACAATAATTCTACTTAAAACTATGATTTTGTACACTAATCTTAAGTACATCTAAATAATTATTTACATTTATATTAATTTACAATCTAATCTATTTCCCTTTTTAAATACAGATGTTATATAAGCTGTTTTCCAGTTTTTAGGGGGTTGTTTACCATGTAGGCACTTATTAAAGATGGTTCTAAGTGACTCTAGAAGGACATTCGGGGCTGCTTTTATTAGTTCTATGGGTGTGTTTCCAGGGCCGGCCGATTTTCCATTTTTCATTCTCTTTAGTGTATTTTTCATTTCATCTAAGCTTATGTCTCTGATGGGAACTCCTAATTCTGACCCGTAATCGATACCGTTATCTTGTAAGTATTCGCTTCGATCTTCCGTTAGCAACTTTTTGTAATGCTTTTTCCAGATATCAATGGTTATTAGGGTGATTCTTCCTTTATCTCTGTTTTGTGTTCTTAAACCTTTAAGAAGTTTCCACGAATGGTTTGCTTGAGTGTTTCCTCTGCAGTTGTTTACCACGGCGCAACTTTTTTGCCAGAAATTATTTTTTGCTTCTGTTACGGCTACACTTACTGAGTGGCTATGCTGCTTATAGTCATTTCTATCATCTACACTGTTTGATGATAACCACAGATTAAATTGTAATAATTATAGAGGCATAAGTATTATTAGCTCTCTAGGACCCTTATATGGAAGAATCATTAAAGCACGAGTTGAAGAAGCTCTGAAAGAACCAGAAGAGCAAAGTGGATTTAGGGCGGGCAGACCATGCATTGATAATATATTCACTCTTAAACAGCTAATTGAGAAATACATAGTTCGTGATAGACCGGTACATCTAACGTTTGTAGATCTACATAAAGCGTATGACATCGTTCCATTAAAAAAGTTGTGGAACTGAATGTACACTATAGGTGTCAACAGTACTTACCTAAAAGCAATAAGAAATTTGTACACGGGATGTGTTAGCGCTGTAAAAATAGCAAATAAAGTATCGGAAGAATTTGAAATGACGAAAGGGTTGAGGCAAGGATGCTGTCTGGCTCCTTCACCATTCAAGATATATTTGAACGAAGCTTTACAAGGGTGGATTAAGAAGTGTCGTAATATGGGTATACTAATTAATGACGAAGCACTGTTCACGCTGTTGTTTGCTGATGACCACGTTATAGTGGCAGGTGATGAAATTGATTCCAGTTACATGATGAGGAAGCTTTTCGAAGAGTACAAAAAATGGGGCTTAACGATTAACGTGAAGAAACGGAATACTTGGTTGTGGGCGATAAAGGACAAGATCTCTATATAGGACCAGAAACAATAAAGAACACCAATAAGTTCAAATACCTGGGGAGTTACTTTCACTGAAAAGGGAAACAGTAACGAGGACATAAATAACAAAATCAACCAAGGACGAAGAGCGATAAAAAAATTGAACTCTGTTTTATGGAACAATAAAATAACAAAAAAACTAAAACTATCATTTATAAGACAATTGTAGAAAGCATTACA